>QEAP01000729.1:0-11235 GCA_006535975.1 Chytriomyces confervae | reverse complement strand
GCAGGGTTCTTGGTCATCTGTTCTTTTTTTGAAGGAGTGGGTTCGAGGTCAGCGGTAGATTCTCCTCATTCATTCGAGAGATTGCGGGTATGGATAGTCGGACGGATAGAATTCGATTCGCATGCAAATGTGTGTTTCGGCATAGTTGAGGATTCGTCCATTCGTTTCCCTCAAGCATCTCACTTTGACCCATCCTCACAACAACACTCCACCATCCAGTCCTCTCTTCCTATGTATCAATTCGAATACGCTTAATGGACTCATGCTGCTGAGGCTCTGATGGGCAGTGATGGATTGCTGGCGCAGGGTGGTTGAGGCACATGCTGATTCGTACCTTTTGATTTTTCCAACTGAAGAAAGACCGTCACCAACCCTCATTGAAATGGATAAAACCCAACACACGCACTTCTGGCATGGAGCGCAGGATATAGAAAACACTTCCTCTACTCTGCAAAGAGATGGAAAGAAACGCGGTGCATCTCGGGAAAATGGTTACAGTGGATCTGCTTGGATGCACAAGATGTGTTTATTGCTGTCAGGTTCTCAGTCCCACTTCTTTAACAGACCCATACGCCAAGTTGCGTACACTGTAATGACACACAGAATCACAATCCATATCCAAAAGTAAAATACGCCTATTATACATCAAAACAAAACAAAAAGAATGAGAACTACCGAAACCAACACCAACAGAATAAACAACAAGACTAACCAATCTCGTTCGTCAGCTCTGGGAAATACGTAAAATTCATACCGAAATAACCCGCCACGAACGTGATTGGCAGGAAAATGGCCGACATGACCGCCAGCAGTTTCATGCTCTCGTTCGTTTGGAACGAGATTGTGTTAAACGTCTGAATTGATTCATACGTGAGAAGTATATCAAAAATATCAAAAATCCAATAAAATTCGCTGTCGCAAGAATCTCACCAAATCAATCAGTCCTGAGGCCGTCGTATCGATCGCGCTCAGTTCTTCAAGAACAGTCATGCAGTGGTCCAACACGTCACGGAAATACAATTTGCTCACTTCAGAGATGATAATGTCATGGCGGTTTTCAAGAGAACCACTTCGAGTGCTACTCCCACTGCTTCGAAGCGGATCCGCATCTCGGAGGTGCATGATGAGACTTTCAGTTGGCAGCAGTTTTCTCTGGATCAATGCAATTTCTTTTTGCATGAGATAGAGCGCTGATTTGGAAATGGATGATGGGTGAACACGAAATTGTAGAACGCGTAAATAAGAAAAGCTCAAAACTCCCTCCGAATACACACTTTTGATGTACGACGACTTTGGCTTCAAAAGCACCCAATCCTGCAAAAGGGAAATCTGCTGCTCGTAAAAATCAACCACCTCAAAATACGAATCCACAATCCCATCCACAAGCGCATGCACCAACAGACTCGCGTCACCAAGCTTACGCAGTTGCGTGAGCCGTGACGGCTTGTTTGTTCGTTTGATATCTGCAAGCGCTGTCGAGAGTGGTTGCACTTTGTGTTTCGATCCCGAGAACTGGGTCGAGAGCGGCAGAATCGCTTGCGGAGATGTGGATGGGCTTCCATGCAGGATCTCGCATATTTTGTCGGTAATATGTCTGCCGGAGCATTCAAACATGGACAGAACCATGTTTCCTGGGAGCAGGAAAATGCTGCATTCATCGAGGGACGCGTCTGGACGTGGGAGTTGTTCGGATTCTGTTGCAGTAAGAGTGGTTGTTTGTTGCAGCATTTCAGAGTGGCCCGAGAAGAGACACGGGCCGAGTTTGTCGCCAGTGGTCGATGTACTTTGGGCGTGTTGTTTCAGTAACGGAACAATCATGCTGACATAAATATGTTGTTGATAAAAGTCGGCTTTGATGCGCTGCGGGGGATGCATAACATCTTCGACTGACAGAGGATGCAACTCTATTCGTTGGCAGACAGTTTCAATGAGAGAACTGATCGACACGAAGAAAACAAGGACCGCCCACCGAAACAGACTGCAAGGATTCTCAAGACCTCCGTGGTGAACCCACTGACATTGATCCATCGAACGGATGAGTGGGAAGGACGCGGCAGATTGAGCGCGGCTTCGAGCGAGAGCGGGTTAAGAACAACTGCTGAGATGGAGTCTGTAATGGGGCACTGCGCGAATCAGATCACACAGCTCTAAACAACACGGACAGTCAGTTATCTTACCGTGGTTGTAATCGATCAAGCTGATCTCGCAGTGGGTTCCGTCGGAAGCAACGGCGCCTCCCGCCTCAATCAGCCAGCCAGGTTCGATGCCGGGTGCGGCGCCGCGCGAGTGCCTCCGCTTTTGTTGTTGTTGCTGGCTGACGACTTTGGCGGCATTGTAAAAGCGTTGCATTTCATCAACTTTGTTTCTTCTTGAGAAATGAACAAGGGAGGCAGTTTTACTTCCAAGTCTCCCAACGCTGAGCATTATGCGACAGACTGTGTCTATCCACCCTCTTATTAGCTGCGGCTGCCTACCCCCGGCAGAAGATTGACGTCATGAGCTAAGGTGTTGCAATCACTCGCGTCGACAAACAATAATGAAGCAAAACTACCCCCTCCAATGCAACTCATACTTAATCTAACCTCTCACACAAAAATACCCACACTAGATGAAATTATAAAAGCCTCCTACACAATGCCGCCCATCCACTAGCAAGCTGCCAAACTCACCATACCGTTTCTGAAAGAGTAAAACGTCTCACCCGCGTCGTATGGCGCATCGGATCAGCAGCTGCTTCAATGGCACGAATTGGCAACTTCTTGTACCAGACTTGTCCGATATGTCCATCCAATATGTCTCCGCCCCCATCAAGCTCGCAATATCCCCACCACCCAATGCCATCATTCCACCAGCCAGAAATGCCCTGAATCGGAATATTGCCGTTAAAAAGTCCACTCCCCACAGCATCTTCTTGTCCTCGAAATCGGTCTGGGACGATGCAATGGCGATAATTTTATGAAGCGGTAACCAGTGCGATACGACAACATGTGGAGGCGGGATTTACTGGTCCAGTTTTCCATAAATTTGTCAATCTCATCGCACGACTACAAGAGCCGCGATCGCAACTCTAACGTCCCAAACCAACGCTACTACAACACGATCAGCAATGGCCGAATGCATGGACCTCTGTGCGCGTCTCTGCATCTTGACAAAAGACGCCAGCTACTTTGGCATGAACGACAAGATCAACAGCTGGTTGCAAGCTCTTGTACATCCTCACTTGCTTGCTCTGACTCTCATATTTATACAACGCGTCAATACTTAAAACAAAGACATCCAAGACACTCATTTTAAAGTGAGTGACTTTAAAATTTAATTCAAATCCCCAAATTGATATTTAAAAAACAAATCAACCAATCATGAAGCCACTGCAACACTTTCTGGCTCTTGCTGCTCTTGCTGGCTTCTCACGCGCCGCTCAGACCCTCGATGTTACGAACCAGGCAGCCATCCTTGCAGCCGCCAAAGCTGCAACCCCGTATCTGAAGAAGGTGCGGTGGCCCATTTGCTGACTGATCATTGTCTTGCTGTTGCATGGCACTGTTGTCTACATTGCTTGTTTGTCTACTAGCGACCTACTTAACTGACTGCTCATTCGCTCGCTCAACAGCACTTTGACGGCAACGTTGGTGGAGTCTCCAACAACAACGGCATTGGCGCCTGGCTGGAGCAATACGGCGATAAGCGATACGTCGTTCAATGGCATGAATCCGGCATGTACTGGGATGTGAGTTATACACCATCACCCATTCACTCATGCAAAGTCTAAATATTGCCGGGGGGTCAACAACACAAAAAAACAGCTGTTTTACACGTACTACTCATACACGGGTGATGGGCAGTACAATGCATGGGTCGACAAGAACGTGCAACTGTCTTTGGGAGACTATAACGGCCAGATGGGTTTCCTTGATCAAATGTCGGCAATCTCTGGCCGTTGGAATGATGATATTGGATGGTGGGGCATTGCGAGTGAGTGTTTGTTTTCACCCTGTATTACAAGCGTGCGAACCCTTTTTGACTTAAACGAACCGAACAGTGATCTCGGCCGCGGAGGGTTCTATTGGAGGAATCGTTGCACCGGGAGACATTTCCGAGGGCCATAACCCGAAATACGTGGATGTTGGCAGAGCAACGCACTCCCAAATGTTTGAGAATTGGGATACTGGATGTGGAGGAGGAATCTTTTGGTGAGAAATCAAATCATTCCATGCTCGCTTGCAGGCAGACACATTTCTTAACAACAAATGCGAAATAATAGGGCCAGAGACCGGTCAGCCAAAAAGGAAAGCGACCGCTACTACAAATCCGCCATTACCAATGCCCAGCATGTTGAAATGAGTGCGCGTTTGATGGTTATGACTGGGGACAAAAAGTACCAAACATCGTTTGACCAAGTGTACGACTGGACCATGACACATCTCGCGGACCAGGCAACGTACGCCGTGTACGATGGGTTGGACAACAGAAGCTGCATGAAAGACTCGAAGCAGTATTCGTATTACTCGGGCGAGTTGCTGGCTGGGCTTGCGATCATGTACAAGGCAACGCAGACGCAAAAGTATTTGGACGAGGCCAACAAGCACTTTTTGCACATTTCCTCTGCTTTTACCAGAAACAGTTGAGTCTATTTTCTATCTCTCTCTTGGAGCTACTCCGCGCGTTCTAAAATGCTATGCGTTCACAGGTATCCTTTACGACCCCCAATGCGACCTCGAAAAGTGCAAGCAACCCACCGGGTTCCTGTGGGCCATTTACAAATCGTTTTCCGTGTTTTACGAAGTGGCATCCGCCGACAACAAGGCCCAAATCACATCCATCATGCAAGCCAGCGCCAACGATGTCTTCAAGAACTGCGATTCAGACTGGAACTGCATCCGCCAACTCAGCCCCGACACTGATTTCACCCTCTGGGACGGTACAAACGTGCGAGACCAGTTTGAAACAGTTGCCATGCTCAACTCGCTGGCAGTCATGTCTGGCGCCAAAATCACTCAACGCAAACAAGACACGACCCCGGCTCCCGCCACGCCAGCAGCGTCCGCCAAACAGGAGGAGACTGGTTCCAAGACGCTAATGTATGCCGGGATTGGTGGCGGTGTTGGGCTGTTGATTTTGATTGCAGCGATTTCCGTGTGTTACTCTCGCGGAAAGAAGCGGTCCAAGGAACAGCGTGAGCACGAGCTGTCTCGCCGGATCCACGACGATGCTACTTTGAATCGTACACGCGTTGGCCGGAACGAAGATTTGCAGGCTGGATCCCAGATGAATGTGCAACGGAATGGATCATTGAAGCATGACGCGTCACTTCATGAGCAGACTTGGCAGAAAGAGTATGACCAGCGTCCTCCTCAGCAATACCAGCCACAACAGTTTCAGTACCAACAGCAACAGCAGGCGTATGGACAGCAGGCGTATGGACAGCAACAGTTTCAACCGCAGCAGTTCCAGGGCCAGCAGTTCCAGGGACAGCAATACCAGTTCCAGGGACAGCCACAGCAGTTCCAGCAGCCGCCGCCACCACAACAACCACAACAACCATATCAAGAGTACGCGTACGCACCACGCGGGTAGACGATGAGAGAACAATGTATAGCGACAGTTGAAATAAAAGAAGTATAAAAATAAGCTGGAAATAAAACAGAAATAAATCTCATTTACCACAAATTAATCAAGCACAAACGAATGCTGTCGCTGTCTGTGCTTGTTCTTGCTCTTGCTCTCGTCGCAGACGCCGCGCAGACGCTGGATGTTACCAACCAGCCCGCTGTGCTGGCCGCAATGAAGGCGGCCATGCCCGGGCTCGCTGTCGTGAGTGTGCTTGTGCGTGCGTCTGCCACCGTCTGACTGCACACTCTATCACCCACAGTACTACAACCAGAGCATCGGCGGTGTCGACAACTTCAACCAGATGGGCGCTTGGATCGAGCAGTACGACGAAACACACCATGTTGTCCAGTGGCACGAAAGCGGCATGTACTGGGGGGTGAGCACGCACGCAAGCCCGTCTCCCTCCAAACTAAAAAACAACTCTTGCAGTTCTTTTACGAATACGTGGCCCTCACGGGAGACATATCCTGGCTCAACTTTGTCGACTCCAACATCCAACTCGCATTAAGCAATTACAACGGCAAAACCGCATTCCTTGATCAAAGTTCTGCAATCTCTGGGCGCTGGAACGATGATATTGGATGGTGGGGACTGGCATGTACGTATTCTCTCTCTTCATATGGAAAAGCATGCAGAGGTACTTACAACAAAGTGGACTTTGGCAGTGATGACAGCGGCTGAGGCCATGCCAACGGGCAAAGTGGCCGCCTTCAACGTTCAAGACGGCGCCAACCCAACATATCTCTCCGTCGCCGATGCCACGCATGCGCAAATGTACGAAAACTGGGACGCCAACTGTGGAGGAGGAATCTTTTGGTGAGTCCACTTCGAGACCAGTCAAAGTGTCTTTCATCCCACTCACATAACTCAAACTTATTTCAGGTCCAGAAACCGAAACGCCGCCAAAGCAACAGATGCAAACTACAAGTCCGCCATTACAAACGCGCAGCATGTAGATCTCAGTGCTCGTCTTCTCGCAAGTACCGGCGATACGAAGCACCAACAGCTCTTTGACCAAGTGTACGACTGGATGAAGACGGCGCTTATTAATCCTAGCACTTATGAGGTGTCGGATGGAGTTGACAACCGTGACTGTAGCAAAAGTCCGTTGCAGGTACCGATCTGTCTCTCTCTTTTTTTTTTTTTTTTTTGTTAACTCCGGTTCACTGCGCATTTGTAGTTTTCGTACCACAGTGGTGAACTTCTCGCCGCTACTGCACTCATGTTCAAGGCAACGAAACAGCCAAAGTACTTGGAAGAAGCACACAAGCACTTTGCCCACATTTTCCAAATGTTTACCAAAGACAGTTGAGTGTCCCTCATGTTACCACCAGTTCATTCCCACACACACACACACACACACACACACACACACACACATACATACATACTTACATCGAACTCTCAAATAGACGTTTTGTACGACCCTCAATGTGAAGTTGGTTGTGGAAAGTCCTCCTTTGGGCCAACTGGATACAATTGGGCAGTGTACAAGGGTCTTGCCAACCTTTACGCAGTCACGGACCAAGGTCCTGTCAAGACGCAGATTATTGCAATCATGCAGGCCACGGGAGCCCAAGTTCTTCAGACGTGTGATTCCAATTGGATGTGTATCCGCAAACTAGACGACAGTTGAGTGAAAAACGTCTTGTTATGATTTTCTCAATTGCCCATTTTCTCAACCGTTTTATTTTCTGTCACAGAAACGGACTTTACTCTCTGGGATGGAACCAACGTTCGTGACCAATTCGAAGTCATGTCCTTCCTAAACGCCGCCGCCATCATCTCCGGCATGAGCATCAAATCGATCGTCCAAGACACAACCCCAGCCGCACCGCAAGTCCCAGTCTCCCCACAATCCGGCGGCAACGGTGGCAGCAGCAACACCCCGAAAGCCCAGTCCCCAACGGGCGACACCAAAAGTGGAAACTCAAACAGCACCGGTAGCAACAACACCATGTTGTACGCAGGAATCGGCGGCGGTGCCGCTGCATTGTTGATTATTTTTGGATTAATCGCGTTTTGCTACGTTCGTGCCAAGAAGCGTAACGTGGCGGCGCGTCAACAAATGCAAATGTCTGAGAAATCCAATTACCCCGAAGACCGCAGCTACTCTCGCACGGGTCCACAAAACTACCCATCCCAAGGACGCGACCAGTATGCTGGCTCTCGGGGAGGCAATGGACAAGGTTCCCCACGCGACCAGTATGCTGGTGAGGCAGCTGCGCGTGGTCAAGACGTGCGCGACAATATCAGAAGCAACGGATCCCCGAAAAATCAAAGAGGGTATGAGTCTCAGGGGCAAGGGTATGAGAAACGTGAGCGTGATGGAAACCGTCAGCAGCAGCAGCCACAGGAATACAACCGTGAGGGTAGAAGCAACAGACAGGAATACAGTAGAGAAGCTAGAGGCGGCGGTGGTGGTGAGAGGCAAGAATACAGTCGGGAAGCAAGGGGCGGGGGTAGACAAGAACAATCACGGGAGCCAAGAAACGGTGGTGGTGGTGGCGGAGGCCGACAAGGCCGTGGGGAGTACGAGCGACGCCCACGAAACTAAAGCAGTTTGCCTCCACTAAATCTCAGTCTCGTTCGTTCTCGTTTTTTTTTTGTTTTTTTTTTTTTTTGGCCTTTTTTTCTTGTCACGCTCACTGCGTGTTGTACGTTTTGTTTTTAAAAAAGAGGTTTGTTCGAATTAAAATACCGTGTTTAGACAAATTAACATACCGGTAATTTTAACCAGCACTGCTGTCGCCATGTGATGGTTTTGGTTCAGCTGCTCTCTCTTAAGATGGACGGATGGATGGAAAAGGAGGCGCCAATCAACAAGTTCGAATAATTTTGTGGCGCTCAATTTCGGCGCCACAATTTTTCTGTTCTAAATATACTTTCTCGCCGAAGCTTGGCGCAGATTTTCAACGCAACAACAAAAGAAACCTTCCAAAAAAACAAACAACATGCATTCCGTCCTCCTTCTCATCCCCCTCTCAGGGACATGTCTAGCGCAACAACTCGACCTCACAAACAAAGACGCCGTCCTCAAGGCCGCCAAAGCCGCCGTCTGGCCTCTGCGCATGTTCTTTGACGACAACACGCACTCCAACGGTGCCTGGGTCGAGCAATGGGACGACGGATCCTGGAACGTGCAATGGCACGAGAGCGGTGAATACTGGTCCCTGTTTTACGAGTACATGCTGCACAGCGGGGATGCTTCGTATTTGGACTGGGTTGATAAGAATATGCAGCTTTCTGCCGGGTCGCATGCAGACTTTTTGGATGGAATGAATCCGTTCTTGGAGACTGCTGGGAGATGGAATGATGACATTGGGTGGTGGGGCATTGCCAGTTGAGTTGTTCTTGCCGGTACTCTTTTTTTTTTGGCACACGCGGGACACTTAAACACAAAACCAGCCATGGCAGCGACAGAAGCATTCGGCAAATCCGCCATCGTTGCCAAAAATAACCTGCAGCAAGACTTTAACCCCACATACTTTGACCTGACCAACAACACGTTTGAAGAAATCTGGATGGGCTGGAACACGACTTTTTGTAACGGTGGAATCTGGTGGAGTCGTTCCCGCACGGTTGGAACAGACGCGCAAAAGTTTTACAAGTCTACCATTACGAATGTGGAAGAGATGGAGTTGGGTGCGAGATTGTTTGCACTGACTGGCGTTGCTGTTTACAAGGAACGCGTGGATGAGATTTACGCGTGGTTGAAAAGCTCGGGCCTTCTTGCGGCAGACTTTACACTTTATGATGGTCTGGATTCTCGTGACTGCAGCATCAATCGTGCCGTGTATTCGTACCATGCTGGATGTCTTTTGGCGGCACTATCGTTCATGTACCAGGTGAGTTGCATTCTCAGACAAGAAATACACAAAAAAACTAACGCACCCCCATCTCCCAAGTCCACCAAAAACACAGCCTACATCAACGACGCACACAAACTTCTCGACGCCATCAAACGCCAGTTAATCGACTCCAACAGCATCCTTTCAATTGAACCCAGCTGCGCAGGCACAACCTGCCAAAAGAGCCCACACGGATACTCGTGGGCCGTGTATCGCGGGCTCGGCAACTTGTTCGCGTATTCTCCTGACGCGGCTGTAAAGTCGTCTGTTTCGAGCATCATTCGCGCGTCGGCGGCAAAGAACTTTGTGGGCTGTGATTCAAACTGGTACTGTATTCGTAACATGCCTGTTGGTGAGTGATGGGCTTGCTGCTGTCGTTACTGTTATCAAGAATTTTTTATACAACGACGCAGGAACCGGATTCACTCTGCAGAACGGCACAAACGTGCGCGACCAGTTTGAAACTGTGGCCATCTTGTAAGCACTCGCCTTATGAATGAACATTTGCTAAACTGGATAATCTGTTTCCCAGGAACGCGCTGTCAGTTGTGAATGGCGGGGCTGCGGCAGTGGCAGCACCAGGAGCTACTCAGGGAGTTTCGAACAATAAAGGATCAGGTGCAGCCGTTGCAAGCCAGACTGGTTCTTCCAAATCAGCTGCGTTCAAGTTCAACGCGGCGTTTGTTCTTCAAGTTGTTGTGTATCTGCTTGTTTAGATGGTTCTTCATCACTCTTTTCATATGTTTCTTGGTTCAAAACGTGTTTAACATATCACAATAAATAAAATAATGATAAATAAATAAATAAATAAATAAATGACGAAGAAAAGAGAAGTAAAATAGCAGCTGCTCATTCACACTCAGACGCTTGTTCCCAAAATCCAAAATGTTCGTGTTGAACCTTTTCTTTGCGTCACTCAATCGGAAACTAATAAAAAAAAATCATGAAGAGCGGGATCGTGCTCGCCCTTGTCGCCACTGCCGCCGCACAGCAGAGCATCGACCTTACCTCAAAGGGTACCCTTTCCCACCCTTACCATCCTTACAACAGACCACCCCACTAACACCCTCCTCAACCCAGACGCTGTCCTCAAAGCCGCCAAAGCCGCCATATGGCCGCTCCGCATGTTCTACGACGCCAACAAGCAGTCCCGCGGTGCATGGATCGAGCAATTCGACGACGGCAAATGGAACGTGCAATGGCACGAGAGCGGCGAATACTGGGGCATGTTCTACCGGTACATGCAGTACAGCGGAGATAACGCATACTTGGACTGGGTCGACACTGAGATGCAACTGTCTGTCGGAGGCAATACGGACTTTCTCGACGGTATGAATCCCATCTTGGAGATTTCAGGCAGGTGGAATGATGATATTGGGTGGTGGGGGTTGTCGACCATGACTGCTGCGGAAACGTTTGGGATGAAGGCTGTGGTGGCGCCCAAGAACTTGTCCCCCGGATACAATCCGACGTATTTTGAGCTGTCAAAGAACACCTTTGATGAGATTTATATGCAGTGGGAGGCGCAGTGCGGTGGAGGCATCTTCTGGTGCGTTTTGTCCTCTTCACCCACCCTTCAAACACTTTCACTGAATGCATTCAAAAACAACAACAGGAGTCGCTCCCGAACCAGCGGTACCGACAACCAAAGATACTACAAATCAACCATCACAAACGTTGAAGAAATGGAACTCGGTGCCCGCCTGTTTGCCCTCACCGGAGACGCTTCCTACAAAACCAAAGTCGACCAAATCTACGCCTGGTTGAAATCATC
>QEAP01000728.1:0-11236 GCA_006535975.1 Chytriomyces confervae | reverse complement strand
AGAAAGACGATAATGGGATGGATGGACCGCACGAAAAGATGATCCGAGATAGAATTGCAGTCAGAATCGTAGAATAAGGCTTAGAATTAAACAAGACAGACCTGCGTGGGCATCAGCTTTGCAAGATGGAGCAGTTTTTCATCTTCCTCCTTGGCCCATTCCGTCTTTTTGATGGACGGGTCCAGCCACTCGAACCTGAGGAAAGAAGTAGAAAATGGATTCGCAGGACATGAGCGAGAAGGCGATGAAAGCGAATGACAGTGTGTTCCACGTCTTACCAACGAGCTTTGCATTGCTTCGGGGTCTTTCTCGTCAGCAGGGACGAGATACGGGCCCACTGGTTCTTGCCGTACTTCATCACGGCAGCCTTGAGGATCTCATCCTCCGTGTTCTTCCAAACACCGCCTTTGATGAGGATTCGCATTTGTGGTGTTCTTTTTTATGTTTGGTCTCTCTTTACGAGAAGGAATAAAATCTCCAATGCAACGGTATACAACGTTCCCAGTGACCCTCTTCCGCATCCAGCCACGGCTGCCTGTGGGCCTGCGAGAACACGCCGCTCAGATGGCAAAGAACCGCACATCCTTCGACCTCAAGACCCACGCCGGCCTTGTGCAGCCAATGGTCGGCGACACATTCCACACTCCCAACGGCATGTCCCTGCGACCCGTGGGACCCAAGATGATTTCTATCCTCGAAAACTTTAAGGGCGACCCGCGAATCTACCGCATGCAGGAGGGAACCCCTGTCCCAAAGAGCTTTGTGGTCATTCATGAGCATAGCGACCACTATTCGATGCAGGTGGCCGAGCCAATGACTCTGAATGACTTAAACGGCAAACTCACTGCGTATTTGGAGAGCCTTCCGTCGCAGTCGAAACAAGAGTTTTTGGATCAGTGGAACGACGAGGACGATCAGGACAACTGAGAACCACTCATTACAAGAACACTTTGCTACAGATCGAATAGTCGGATCAATAACTTAACGCGCAAGAAGAAGTGCATCCAATAAAAAGCGACCGATGCATCGACCCATTTGACCCATAAATCGCAACCACCGCTGAAACCGGCATCTAGAGTTTCTTACTTTTATTCTTGTGTATGCTGTCTGAAAAATAACGAACGGTGGTCAAGGCTCATTTCAGAGGGACCAAATCGGACAAACTCGCCCCTTTCCCCAACTTGGACTTGCTTCCAGGTCGCGAAAGCTGTTTTTTGGGCGTGTTTTGACCTTTGGGAGTTCCGGAGTTGGAGACGTAGTTTGACTGCGGCTTTTTAGAAGTTGCGCTTGCGGGTTTACTCGCTGGAGACAAATGCTCGGGTTCATCGTGATGGGATGATTCGCGTGTATCCTGGATGGTATCGTGGTTGGGTGGATTTGTGCTTTCAGCTGCATCTGAGGAGGTTTCATGCTGAATTTCGTCAGTGGAATGGTCGGCAACTGGTAAAAGCTCCGCTGTATCCTCCGTGGTTTCCAAATGCGCATTTTCTGCTGCACCCAGAGATTGGTCTGGCACGGCAGCTTCTGAATCAGATGGAACAATCTCTGCTTCGTGTGAAGTCTGATGCGCAGAATCATCCGCGATAACTGAAGCGATCTCGTCAGTATCTGTTGGTGCACTTGGCAGATGCTCGGTTAACTGCGATGCATGCTCTGCTGGTTTTATATCTTCATCGTCTGGGTTGGATTCGGCTTCATTCGCGAATGTCATGCCATTTGTTTCGTTATCGGTAGATAAGCTGTGTAGCTCTCCCACTTCCATGGCAGAAGGTTCAACTTCACTAGAATCGGAATGAACAGCGTCATGAATATCATCTTTTGAAGTCATGGAATTCAAACGATCCTCTTGAGCTGATTGGATAACATCTGCATCGTGCGCATGAGGGTCCTCTTGGGCTACATCATGGTGTGATGCTGCCTCTGTTGTATTCTCAGTCTCGGGATGTTTTTCGTCGGCCTCTGAAGATTCATGCATTAATGCGTCATGTTCTTCAGATTCGGTTTCCTTGCCCAAAACAGCTGACTGAGCCCTAGAAGCTTTCACAGATCCGATTTTGGAAGAAAATCCATGATTCGAGCTCTTGATCTGATCATGATGACTTTGTTCCGAAGCGACGCGTGATTTCGAAATGGTGGACACTGATGCAGATTTTGACACCGTCCTAGAATGAGTTTTGCTGCTTCTTTGGACATCTACCTTCGATGCGACACCAGAGACGGGTTGAGTCGATGAACTCGACTTGAGAGCTTCCTTTGATGGACTCTTTGAAAACTCGGATTTTTTGACTTCGCCCATGACTGCTGACTCCAAACTCATTTTCGAAGCAGAGCTGGCCACAATGTTTGAAATGCTTTTTCGAACAGCGTCAACATCTTGGTCTCGATGAATCACTGCAGACGAAGAAGTGGCACCCGAAAACGGCCGAGATCGGGACAGAACGGGTGATGCAGAGTGTTCAAGAGCTGCAATCGACGCAGTTTTTGAAAGACGCGCTGATTGCGTTTTACTTGCACGCTTGGATGCCGCGGGACTGCCCGTAAACAAGCTTGAAGGCTTCACTGGAGCATCATGAGCGGCCACAACATCAGCTGCAGATCCCACGTGACTCAACACAGGTCGCATTGCTGAAAGTGGACGTGAACTTGGTGCAGAATCTGTTTTTACGAGATCAGGAAGAGATGCGCGTTTACTGGGACCCGAAAGTTCATGTGATGAATGATGGAATCCAGAGACGGGTCTCGAAGACGGTTTGCTGCCTCTTGGTGGCGTCGGAATGGGTCCCAAAACGCGAGCGGAAATGGGTCTCGATAAGGACGCCTGCTCTGCATGCGATTTCGAGGATGTTGGCCGAGTACCGGTGGAGTCAATAGGTGGAAGAGGTGCTGATCGTTTGAATTGGAGGTCATCTTCAGCGGATTCTAGAGTTGCCTCAGGCTCGATGGAAGGGCCATCCGCCTAGATTCGAAATAGTTGTAAATTCCAGGTTACTTTTAGCTTCTTTAGCTTAAACTTACGTTGTTAGATGAGGGGTCGCCGACTTCGGCTTCTGCGTGATTCGAGGCTTTATCTTGATCGTCATCATGACAGGATGGTGCATACTCTTTTTCAACTATGTCGCCAGCAACTTCGAGCGAATTTTCTTCCTGTGACCCTATGTGCGGTTCCTTAATTGCGTCCGAGATTATCTCTTCGCCCTCTGCTTTCTCGGTAAGTGTGTACATTCCAGTTTCGTCAGCCTTAGCATCAGTGAAGTCAGCGGGATTTTGTGTGTCCTTTTCCAGAGGTTCATATTCGTCAGCATATTCTGACTCTGAATCGTTATTCGCATCCTGGACAGCTGTAGCATCTGCCATTTCTACATGTTCAGCAGCAGATGGCTCAACTGGTTGAGTAGGCGCGTCTGTGTCGAAATTGTCTTCATGATGTTCGAACTGGCCAGCATCTCCTTCAAGATTGTCATCAGCTTCGTATTCGGGTGAATACTCATTGGTTACTGATTCGTTTTCTCCTGCCATATCTAACTCAGTGTCTTTGTGATCATCACTATGCGATTTGGTTGCACCTTCGTGGTGAAATTCGTCGTTTTGATCGACAGGATGAGAAGGATGTTGCTGCATGTCTTCATGAACTTGATCTTTCTGTCCGAAGCTGTCATCGTATTGACCATCCAGTTCAACACCATCTTCAGCATCGTTTTGGAACTCATCGGCGTCATACGCGTTTTCTAGATTGTGCAAGGCGGTCGTCTCATCATGATCAGCCAACGCTTCATATCCAGTTTCTGGTGCGTGAGTATTGGATTCTTTTTTGGGCTCCGAGTCATGTGCAAGGTGCCCGTGGCTTTCAGGAATCTGATCGAACAAGTGTTCCTCCAATACTTTCGAGGCGTCTCCACCAGAACCAGTTTCTTCTCCTTCCATGCCTGCTTGGATCAGTTCCCCCAGTTGATCAATCAAGGCTTCCATCTGACCAGTTGCCTCTTCTTGGGAATAGTATTCGTTGGATTTTTCGATGGCCTCCCTTTCTACCGTCTCTAGTTCTGAAGTTTGAACGGATGGATTTTGGTTAGTATATGCTGCCTACACTATTTTTTCATGATGGGACAAGGGTATTACCCAGTTTGGCTTCCAATTGCTCAGATGTCATTTCATCGAGGGCATCAATTTCCTCATGCGCGGCATCGACTTCATAGTTGAAACCATCCTCTTCACCCTCCATTTGGGATTCATCGTTCATGAGTTGAATTGCGGCACCGTCGCCGACTGCGCCGTCATCGAAAAGCGCATTCGGAATCTTGACAACATCTTCAGAATCAACCACCCCCGCTTCACCTTCCCCACCCACACCGCCTACATCACCATCCAACACAGTACTCTCATTCAACGCCATCACAGAATCCTCTCCCTCAGGAGACGCGTCATCGAACTCAGACCATCCCGAACTCGGCCGCGATCCTTCCTTTGCCGCAACAACAAGTGGACCTACAGGTTTCACAGCAGCACCGCGTCCATCATCACTGCTTACAGCTGCAGCAGCTGCAGCGTCAACACTTTCACTGCTTGAATTACAATCCACGATCCCCAGGTCGGCAAGGTCGTCGTCGGACATTGTGATTGCAGCTTTTGCTGATGCTTCGTCTTCCATCCATCGCGCGGGGCGGTTGTCGGTGAGTGAGTGTTGGCTGTAGGTTTTTTCAACCCAAGAAGGTTCTTCTTCTTCGGCTGTGAATGCAGTAGTGTCTGCCAAGAGGATGGAGGCGGCTTTGGAGGGTAGTTTGGAGGATTTTTGTGTGAGGATTTGTTGAGAAGGTTGGCGCGATTGTTTGACGGATGATTGTTTCGCGGGTGTGCCTGCGAGGGAAGATTTTCTGGGGCTGTGGTGTGAGGGTGTTGAAGCGGCGTGTTTTGGAGTAAATGATTTTGGGGTTTTTTGGTCAAGTGTAGCTGTGGATAATTGCTTTTTAGGGGTGCCAGCATCAGATGGTGTTGCGGTTGCAAGGAGGTTTGCAACGGATTTTTGGGTAGTTGGTGTGGTGGGTGCTGATGAATTATGTAGTTGAATTTGCGACGTTTGTTTGCGAGGAGAAACCGCGGTGCTGGATTTTTGGGGGGTTGCAGCAGCTTTTGTGATGGAATCTTGACGAGAAATTGTTGCAAAGGAGGTTTGTTTTGGTGTGCTCCGGAAAGACGTGCTTTTGGATGCGGGGGTTTGTTTAGGTGATGGTGGCACCGCATTTGCTGCTGCCAATGTTTCTGAGGCACCCTGCGATGGAGATTCAGTTGCCTTTGGGTCTACAGGCTGCTGGGATGAATCCGTGTCGTTGTTTTCCGCACCACCAGCAATCACACTCGCTGCAGCTGAAGTAGATTGACTATCCCCCAAAAGCGGCGACGAAGTCGGATGTCCGCGCGTTTTGGGTCTCAAAAGTGTCGAAGAGGTGGTATCCTGTTCCGGTGCAGTTTGACTCTTTCGCGCGTTAAATGCCGCGTTGTTGTTGCCCTTTTTTTGCATGTATGTGATTTCATGCGTTTTTGGGCGGACAAGGTCGTAGTGCGGTTTTCCTTCCTCAAGTTGGTCTAGGTAGTGTTTTGGGTATTCTGCAATGTTGCAGAGGTATCCTAAATTTCGGAGACGGTCCGAGTACCAGGCAAGGCGGTTGTAGTTGGGTGCTTTTTCTTCAATGCGTTGCAGGATTGTCTTGGGGAGATAGAAAGGTGCGGTATGAAGAGATGAGATCTAAACGTCGTTGTTGAAGAAAAACAAAAAAAAACGACTCACCAGGTTGTCTTTCAAAATGTTATCGTTGCGGCACTGGCGGATATGCGTATGTGCCTCGTGGATATGGTCGCGCCTTTTATCGAAAGCGCGGGAGTCGCTGATGCTGGACACGTCGGTGTCTCTGAGTTTCTGGCTCATGATTCGGTTAAAGAGAATATTGTTGTTCTTTTCAATTGTGTGCATGCGTTCTGCCAAAAAGTTCGGACACCTGTTGAAAAAAACACCAAAAGAGAACAAAATATAGAGACAAATCTCGCGCACCTTCTTCCGTTTGAGTCTTTTTCAAACGCATGTCCAAATGCTTGTACACTTTCGGTCTCGAGTCGTCGATGGTGTGACGCGCTTTTTTGAGGTTCCTGCGATGAATCTCAAACACATAACTCTCCCAGCGGACAGCCAGCAGCTTGTTGCAGGTCGGGTGCATTGCTTGGTAGTGTCTGTGCTCGTAGTTGCCGCTTAGGCCGCCCGGGACAGTGCTCGGTTTTACAGGGTGTGGTTTACGCGTGTGGGGTTTGTCGGACTTGAGCTTCACTTTTTTGATGGATTGGAAGGATGGGTCCAGAGGTGGCTTTCCCTCCTCGAGTGGGTGAGCCGGAGCGGGCATGGCTTGAACGGCGGCCATTGCTGTGTTGACGCGAGAGGGCCTTCCGAGACAGTGAACGGGATGATGTGGTGAAAGACACTGGGTGTTCTGCCTGCAGGTGTGGATGGATGGTTGGATGGATGGATGGGGGAGCAGAGGGGGCGTTTCTCCTTTTGAAGTTGAGAGATGTGCTCAAAGATTGACCTGACAATTCCCTGAAATAATAAATGTGTCTGTCTATATAGGGACGCAAGTTGGCAAGTGCGGCATGCATTTACATGGCGGCATGAGCTACGGATTTATGGGGAAGGAGCGTTCCACTGCATCTTTTTTGATTCTAGTTCACGCGCAGAACTTCAATCAGGGATTCAACCAGACTCACACTCATTTGTCCCGCCAGCCGGCATATATTCAACCACACGCGCGCGATGACACTCTCGAGTTTTCAAATCATTGTGCGCAACCTCACGAGCACCAGCACCATCAGTGTCAGCATCAGCATGGTCATGTGGATCATGGCAGCCCAGTCTTCAACGCACCTTCCCCGCAAGTTGCAGTATTTTGGAGGCAAGCGTCCTCGCATGCATTCCCAAATAAGACAATGCCGATTGGGAACAGACAAAGACGGCGGGGCATTGTTTGCAGCGCGAGTTCAAATGGAGGGGCAGTCTTCAAGCGGGAAAAGCACGAAACAGAGGGAGGATGTTTTATTGGGCATGCGGGCAAATCGACTTAATTGACTCAATGGAACATTCCAAAGAGACGGAAAAGATAATCTGTTTATTTTAAATGCCCGCTGAAATTGTTGCTGAAAATTTTACAGCACGAACTCTGGGTCCTTGCGAGGACGGGAGCACAAGCACTTTTCAGGAATGTATATTTATTACTTGAATCACTCTCTGCTTTTTACGACTCAGAACTCAAACTCGGCCCTAAACTTGCTGACATCCCGCTCGCCCTCAGTCATCTCCGCCAAGTCCATGCGACTCATCTGCAAAAATAAAATAAAATGGAAGTACATGTGTCAGACATAATGGCGCGAGTTGTTTTCAAGTTTTTCACAACTTTCGTCACCTGTACAAATGTTCGTCTCAGCGAGGCCCACAGGTTTTCGCTCACATTTACAAATCCATTCGACTTTTCGTCACCAACGACATGCAGACTGAGAGCACCAAGGAGATGTTCAGCGGCTTCATGATACGCGCCAATATTGATGCAGCTCACGCCCAGGTTGTACCGACAACGCACAAAGGAGGGTTTCAGTTCGAGCGCTTTCCGATAAGCTTCGATCGCTTCTTCAGCTATTGATTATATTCATGAGAAAAAAAACCAATGAGAACACGGTAAGTCAGAAAAGCAAATGGGAAAACAATTAAAAAAAAACTCAACTGCGGCCACTGTTTGCAAGTGTTGCACCAAGACGATTCCACAACAAGTAGTCCCCACTTCGCACTCGCAAAGCCGAGCTGAAGCAGTCAATCACTTTATCATACTCGCTACGGTTGTAAAACAAAACTCCCAAGCCTAGCTGCAAATCTGCATCCACTTGGCTGGATGGTGCAGATTGAACGGCTTCCAAGTACCGAGCCACAGTGGTTTCGTGAATTTCGTAGGTGGATGTGAAGCGGTTCATGGCCGCTGGTTTTTGTGCTGGTGCTTCTGGAATGTTGGGGTATTTTGTTGTGAGCCAGCGGTTCAGCGTTGCATACGCTTGGAGCTCTTGACCCTCGTTGGTGTAGGACACACCCAGGCTCTGTTGGTACTTTTTTTTAATGCGAGCGCCAAATGAAATGCGGTAAAAGTCAAATGGTTTTTACCATGAGTGCTGGCAAATTTTGTGGATCCAGTTGAACGCTCCTTTGCAGTGCAATGATTGCGGCATCTTCCTTTTCATTTTCAGCTTGCACTTTTCCAAGATACATCCATGCTTCACTGTTTTCTGCATGGTTCATTTGGCATGCGGCTTCGAATGCTAACGCCGCCTGACTCAAACTTCCCCCCGGAGAATCCAGAATCTGTCGACCCACCGCCAAAGCATCTGGATTTCCCAAAAATGGGTTCTCTGGTTCAAATTTGTATGCAGTCCATGGAGCCGTGACTGGGTCTGGGTCCACCACTTCAGCCCCACCAAATCCATCGCCGTTCACAAAGTCTTCAAATTCACCATCCCACGGGTTCTGGATTCCAGCTTTCGCTTGCTCAGCTTGTTCCGAGTTTTTAAGTTCGTTCCAGATTTCGCTCATTTTCGCCATCATTTCATCGCGTTCCGCGTCTGTGGCGCCTTCGAGATCCAGTTTCGCAAATTCGTCCTGCCAAGATTCCAAATCTGCGGGTTCGTGTTTGTGCTGCTGGTGGATGGGCTCTTTTCCTTTTGCCAATGGTTCTTCGAGTTCTTCAAAACGCGAGAATTGAGTGGACCATTCTTGTTCAAAGGCAGCATCGTGGACTGGGTGTTGGTGCTGATGCTGCTGCTGCATGATCGCCGAGGGCATTTGCATCATTGGACCCCCCATAGACTGATTGTACATCATTCGAGGTTGCGCAAATTCTTGGTTCCACCCTAAAACACAAATTCATGTTGGAGGCAGTCATGACAAGGCACATGAGTGCCAAACGAAAGAATTCGAAATGATTATTCCTCACCTCGCTGTTGCTGCTGCTGCTGTCCACCATGAGCAATGGGACCCCTAGCACCTGAAAAGGCAGCCTCGAACGATGCCGAGTGGATTTCGGAAATGTTCCCGCCTTGTTCGAATGAACCAAATTCGTTTGCCCAGTTTGGACCCGAATGGACTTGGGACGGGGCACCCTGGGAGTGCATTGGTCGAATTGATTGGCTGTGCATGTTGATGTTCATGTTTGCGTTGGGCATCATTCGGAGTGGGGCGTTGGAGTTTGCGTTGAAGAAGGAAGCGCTTTGCCCGGCCTTCAACACGAATTCAGAAGGAGTAAGAAAGCAATGCAACGCCGTGCAATTCAAGTATTTACCTGCGCTTGCCGTCCGATACCGTTCGGACCCATGCTTGACTTCTGTTCATGAAACGACTTCAGCGGCCCCATTTGAAATCTACGATCAGCTCACCTGCCCGGCCGACGAGGAGGACGAGCCGCTGCTGAATTGGTTTGAAGCCAAGTGGTTTACGAGACCCTTTGCGGCATTTGTGGAGGCTGGTGCGCAACTTGCGTCATTCATGTGTGGCAATTTTTGTTTTATTATTTATCGGATATAAAGTGGTCATGAAGAAGCGCGATATCTTTGGTTCATGTCCGAGCACAGCGGATGCGTACTTAAGCATGAAGTAGCATGGACCCGCCATTTTCCTTGTTGGTTCTTCTGCGGCCTTGAATCTTCACCCTACCCACCTGTAGTGACGCTGTCAGATTTGCCGAAGGAGATTGCAATGCATCTCGCTGGACAACCGCGTCGCGAGTGAGTTGCAAACTTGGATGCAGCTGTCAGAGCTGAAGGTGATGTAAATATGAATAAAATGCTGGCAATAAATCTTTCTTTCTTTTTATCCTTCAGAAAATGGCTGTCGACAAGAAACGCAAGCGCGCATCAACACGGCCCACTGACGATACCATCCCGTCTCTCTCGGTCCAGGAAACCGACGAATCCGATCTCGAATCAGTCCAAGATTCGGACCAGTCCGTCTCAGAAAACGAGGACAATGACGATGATGCAGAGCTGTCCGCCTTTGAAGCCGAGACAGCCGAGTTTGTCAAACCCATCGATTTGCTGGTTGAGCAACAAGTTTTGACGAAAGCAGAGAACTTTTTGGTGGCGGATCCGAGTGTTTCTGGGCAGGTTCTTGGTGCTGCCAAATGGATGTTTGACTTGGGTGAGAGCCGTCTTCTTTTGCGAAATCTATCGATTCTGGAGGCAACTTAATCAATACTGGTGCTATGAATTGGGATTAGGCAAGTTCGCGGAGCCATACGAAATGAGTCCTCTGGACGAACTGTTGGTGGAAGGGTTTGATTTGGATCAAGTGTGGGAGCAGATGCAACTACGAAACAAACCCATGCTAAAACATTTGGCAACTAGAGCTGGAGCTGTTTTGGCAAGGGGTGATATTGATGAGCTCCAAGATGAAGACGAATCGTCGGAGCTTGACGAGCAAGAGCAGCGCATGTCCGATGACGATGAGGACAACGAAATGGATGATTTGATGGCGGACGAAGATTTGGGTGAAGATTTGGACGATAATCTGGAATTAGATGGGCCAATGTCGGACGATGGGATGGAGGGAGAGTCTGATGAAGGCGAGCGCGATGATGACGAGGACGTTTTCGACGAGAACGAAGAAGAAGAAGAAGAAGACGAAGACGAAACCTCGGAAGATGCATTCTCAGGACATGGGGGCCGGCGAACGGAGCTCGACGACGAATTTTTTTCTGTCCACGAAATGGAAAAGTTTGCCGAACGCGGAGAAGCGAAAGACATGCGATCGAATCAGGGCAATGACGATGACGAAGATGATGAATGGAATCTGGGACCAGGTGCACTTTAACTCTGTTGTCTCTGTGCTCAATTTTTTAAATCTCGCATTCCTTTTGCTCAGGTCTATTTTCAATGGATCCGGATGATCTTGAAGGCTCTGATGAAGACGACGATATGAACGCTAATGGTGCGCAAATGTCGATTTTAATGTTCAAATGTTGTAACCAATTAGTTTTCTCCCTCAGATATTCGATATGAAGACTTCTTTGCTCCACCAAAAGATCAGCCAGCGTTTAAAAAGGGGCGAAAACTTCAGTTCAATGATACTGTTGATGAGCGAGAGTTTTTGAAAGATAAGCCTGCTTCGCATGTCTCGTCATCTATGGGACTGCAGGATTCAAATGAGGAAGATGTCGAAAACAAGAAATCT
>QEAP01000726.1:0-11283 GCA_006535975.1 Chytriomyces confervae | reverse complement strand
CTTGATTCTTGCGCACGCACAGTTTCACATCTTCGACAGAAACTACGCTCCGTTTCCCATGTTTCGAGAACGAGTCAAGATCGACAGCAAGCGAGCCACACTGAGCGAGCACCACTGCCGTCACCGCATGCACGAATTGCGGCGTGGGAGCGACATCCACTTTGTTTTCGGAGAGTATGGATGTAATGAGTTTCGAAACCGTGTAATGGATGGATGCTTGGAGGCGCTACGAGGTTGTAGAAGGTTATCGAAGGGAAGGGGGCAGCAATGAGTCAAATATCGGCCAGTTTCGAGCTTGCGACTAAGGCGATAGGAGCGTACTTGTGTTTCGGGATCGACTGCATCGTCGTCTTCATGGTCTGGGAGCATTTCTTGGTTGAATATTTAGGTATTTACCCTCCTTGAACTTGTGCTGGAGCATGCAAGGACAAGACCCCCGAGCCAGCATCGGATGATATCACGTGAGTGCAGCTGCTTCATTGGATCCTTCATCGTGACTCATCTGTAGTGCACCCATTTTGAAGCAATAAAAACCACACAGTTTCCCAAAGATGCAAAGCTACCAAACACACTTCGAAAAACCTTGTCCGAAATATGCTACATCAAGCAAACAAGACCGACTCCGACATCCTCACTGCTTCCAAAGAAGTATTTAACGCGTTGAGCAAGATCCCCATCTCTGCTCTCCTCGCACACAAACGCGCCTCGCAAGGCACCAACAGCCATCCAACTCCATCTCAACTCATTTCAGTAGATGAATCTATGCCTTTAAGAGATGTCCTCGTCACACTTGCCAAGCATTCCATTCTTGCTGTTCCGGTCACTTCGCATCCAGTCCAACAACCTGAAGACACCGGGTTTGCGGGGATTGTTTCCATTTACGATGTCCTGGCATGGACCGTGTTCCAAAAGATGTTCGACAGCCTGCAGTTGAGTCTTTTTAAAACACGCGCGAAAATCAACTGACTGGCAGTTGCAGATCTCTGGACAGCTCCCCCAACAATGCAAACCATTTCGGACAACAAGCAGTAGAATACTTTAACACGCCCGTTTCCGAACTCATTGGATGCACGGTTGAATCGAGCACGAGCTGGACGCTGCATTCAACAGACTTTCTGTCGACACTGCTCCAAATGATTACGCGACCTCCATTCCACCGAATGCTTGTGATTGATGTGGATGCCGCCATCGAAAGTGTGGATGTGGAGATGGATAAGGAGGGTAATACGGAAGGCAACCAAAGAAGAAGCTGCATTGCAATGGTAACTCAGATGGACCTGCTGCGGTTTGTGAACGCGCATGCGGATGCAATTGCGCCATTCGCACTCGCGCGCTTGTACTCAATTGGCGTGGCGGATGTGCTTGGGTATGCCAGGCGCCAGGGGCGCACTGACCAGGATCCGAAGGATATCCGGAGTGATGGCGTGACTGTCTTGAATAGCATGCATGTCAATGAGCATGGTGTGGTGGTTGTGGGTTCACACGTCACTGCCCTGCAAGCATTTCGCGTCATGTACGTGCATCGTGTTTCAGCAGTAGCAATTGTATCTAGACATGGAGAGATTGTGGCAAACTTATCTGCGAGTGATTTACGCGGTGTCACGGGTGATTTGGAGTCCCTGCAGAGCTTCTTGTTGCCTGTGTTTGAGTTTTTGGAAACGCGCAGTGGGAAGCGGGGCTTGGGGTCGTTGAAGGCTGATCAATTGAAATGTGTGGATAGGGAACACGCGTTTGGACAGGCAGTGAAAACCGTTTTGGAGGAAGGCATTCATCGGGTGTGGGTGCAGGATTCGGCAGAGATTCCAGCTGGAGTTTTGACAGTGGGGGACATGCCTTCCTTGTTTGTTCCACCCAGCCATGTTGTGTCGGAGACGTCTTTTTGAATTAGCGTAGCAGTCGGAAGACGTGTTTATAAATGATGACTGCGAATTTGTAAATATTTTGAGCTCAGACAGTTCTGACAACCATTTGCAGTTTCTGAAGATGATTGGATTTCAAATTGATACACCCGCGAGTTTCATACTTCGGCGGAATAGGTAGTACCTTCAAGTCTGTTGACATTCAGATCTTCCCGCAAGAGTATCCAACTGCATGACAACGTTTTTTCGAATAAGGGAGTGCTTCGCTTACTAAAAATAAACACGGGAATTGCTCAATGTTACTGGTACAATCTAGGAAACCATGAGAAATCCTGGTGACCTCCGTTCATGAATAGTTTGTTTTATATATGCATAATTTTTTCCACAATCATCGGGGAAATGGCCGAGTGGTCCAAGGCGCTACGTTCAGGTCGTAGTCCAGAAATGGGCGTGGGTTCGAACCCCACTTTCCTCACCTTTTTCGCTCTACTCTCTGTGCGTCCATTTGTTTTTTTGAACATTTGGCTGTGTTTGAATACATGCAGATGTTTGGTGTGAACGAGGCGCAAAAACGTGGTGCAAAGGGAAGATAAAACGGATGCCAATCATCACGGCAGTCTTTGTATCGTGCTAAAAGTATCTCACAAATGAAGCACGCTGCCATCACTTCGTCGCGGCTTCTTGCGCGGACATACGATGCCCTGTTTAAGCAAATTGCACCCATCGAAATCGCGGAGGCATGGGACAACGTGAGTAGGAGCGAGCCAATCGAGTAATGCGCATGAAGAATAACGGGCCGCAAAAATAGGTGGGACTCCTCGTGGAAGCGCCAACACCGCGACCGAATGCGAACCGAGTGTTTGTAACAAACGATCTCACTGTCGAGAGTCTGGACGAAGCCTTGGCGGACCCTCTCGTGGGAGTGATTGTTGCATACCATCCACCGCTGTTTAGCGCAACCAAGCGACTTGTTATGAGCAACGTCAAGAGCGCAATTGTGTTGCGATGCGCGGCAGCTGGTGTGTCGATCTTGAGTCCACATACTGCGCTGGACAACTGTTCCGACGGCATTAACGACTGGCTGATAGGCGCTGTACGAATGCACGGTGTGAAGGAAGTCACAGGTGTATCTCCCTTCAATGACGGGCTTGCTCAGATGCTTGAGAAACAGGGTCACAAAGGGGCTCTTGGAGTGGGCCGCATTGCCAGACTTGCCCAACCCCAGCAACTTGGAACCATTGTTCAGAACATCAAAGACTTTTCACGATTGGCCAATGTTCGCGTTGCAGTTCCATCGGCGTATCACTCCGATTGGAAAAGCTTCAGCGTCACGTCGGTTGCCGTTTGTGCTGGCAGTGGTTCATCGGTGCTGGAGGCAGCAAACGCGGATTTGCTCTTTACGGGTGAAATGTCGCATCACGATGTGCTCGCTGCGAATGCGAGGGGGTGTGCTGTAGTTTTGTGCGAGCATTCAAACACGGAGAGAGGTTTCCTGGCTGGTGCGTTTTTGGAAAAGCTGAAGAGTGTCATTAATGCGGACGGCGAGATTGCTGTTAGCGTCATTAGCAGTGTAGCGGACAAGGACCCTCTTTTTATTGTCTGATTTGTGTGTGTTGTACTGATGAATACAGCGCGACTCATCTTCGTATAGTGCATACTGCGATGCCAGAAATACTGTGTATTGTGGCACGATTGATTGACTGATGTAGGCCTCAGGATAAAAGAGTTGGGCTATGTAAAAGGAGGCATCACAGAACCGGTATTTGTTTCAACACCATTTTACAAGGAAAACAAATGGTAATCAACACCACAGATGCTGAGAAGCGCCTCTGCCAGCACTTCAGCAACATCGACAGGAACGTACCTCCCGTAAAAAGACTCATGTCTGACTGGCGTGACGAGACTTTAAACAGTTTTGGTTTTTTCGAAATCAGCGTCATCTGTTGAAGGCACAAGAGCACGCTTGAGAACGAGATCGACGCGTCCAGCTCGAGGAGTCAGCAATCGGTAAGCATCTGTTTGAAAAGGGCCAGCTGAACAAAGTATCAAACAGTCTCAGCGTTGCTCTTCTTCCGGGAGCCACATCCATCATGGACCCGTTCTCCGTGTAAACACTGCACATCTCCCAAGCGGCGCGACAGGCAAGGACAGTGGAGTGGACGGCATTGCGGTACTAATCCATACCCGAAATCAAATACGAGATTGCGGATCAAACTGCAACAGGCGCTTCCATCTATGATGAATTGAAGTTCTACAACAACATTTTCGATGCTTTTGCGTTCCATCTTGGCGCAATCGAATCATTGGCCCTCCCAAACCGCCACGCTGCTCAGTGGGTCCACCAGTGATACAAACGAGTTGTATTCTCCAGACGACGCACTTGCCTTGAAACTGATCCGTCGCCAGTTATTTGGATCTTCCGGACAACACAAAGCGCCTCATGTTGATAAAGATCCCATCGATCCAGTTTGCTTGGCCCTATTTTACGATGCAGCTTCAACAGCCGTTCTATCAATCTACGACTCGATGCAAGAATGCAGGAGGAAACAAGACTGCTTGGAATCCAGCAGCAGAAGCAGCAGCAGCACTCCAGGGGACGAGGCAGAATACGACGCACTCATACTGTCGATTCTTCCTCGCGCTGCTGACTTGAATTCATTAGTGCCTGAAGAGTACATGGCTGCATGTCCTTTGTTTACCTGTCATTGTTTATTGTTTCGAAATAGATAAAACCCCGCCAATCGCGTCTTGCTCTTTTCTGATAATCGCTCAGAATTAAATACCCAGCAAAGGAAATGTACCCTCCGCAGTCCGTCTCTATCTTGATACTTTATGCATCTATGGGCTGCACTTTTGCGGTGCTGCTAGTCTCCTATTTTTCATGCAACACTTTGAGTCTTGGAGCCGAGTTGGGCGCATTTCCGTACAAGCGATGGCGTCTCCGTTCAACATTGTTTTAGTGTTCGGATGTGCATCTCTGATACCTGCCAAATCGTTGGCTGCACCGCAATCTACTCTGTTTGTCGGTACGACCCATCGTACGTCCCAGCCTTCTTCTTCTACTCCTGTCTTCAAATTTGCTACACCACATACGCGTGGTTTCGCACAGCGTGCATCATCGAAATGGTATTCCCGAAAACTTTCTGGCTCATGAAGGGTATCGCAAGCTACTGTCCGGCAATCTTCCTTCTCCAGACTGCAACAGCCGCTGTTGAAGTGTATGCTCCACCAACAACTGGAGTGGCCATCATAAACGTCCATTGGCTAAACAATGCCAACGTCATCTTCTGCGGCAACGCTGTCTGCATCTACGAGACAATCCTCATCATTTCCTTCATTTCGTTTCTGCGCAGAACAATTGTTGATCCATGTGGCCAAGTCGATCCCAAATTCAGACTCATTTCCAAGCACGGGTGCTTCTCGTCCTGCTACATTACCTTTTCTGTTTACTTCATGTCCATGTTTACCTCGGACCCGGGCATCAACATGGTATTCTTAGCAGTATCAAGCGCATTTTTTAACGTCATCTTCACCAACGGCTTCGCGATGAAGGTGAATCTGCATCGACTCATGCTTCGACAGGAGGAGGTTCAGCTTCAGACCAATGAGTGTGCCGTCGGTGCTCAGGTCTCGCCTTCTGGCAGCTTGCGCGTTGGCAGTGTTAAAGTTTAGGGGATCAAGTGTTTGAGGAAGCGAATGAAATATCAGTCTGTTTTGATACTGCGCACCCATGAGTTTCCTTTAATGTCAATCGCCATATGGAACGTTCTACTGGCTTCTACCGACCGAGAATGAGTGGTTTTGATTGGCCTGGATTGACTGAATCAATGGTAGCACCGCCAGAATTTATGCAAACGAGACTTTACTCAAATTATTTCAACCAGTTCCAACGCTTGCTTCAAGAAATTCAACTGCACTGGAACAGTTACGCTTCTCCTTTCGCAACCATGGATTGCTTCTCAGCCTTCACACTCTGGCTGGTCATGCTGGGTGACAGCTTCACGCTCAGAGGGTCTTCAAGTCTCTGACGCAGCGCCTTTGCTGTATTCTCAACCATCATATGCATTGAAGCGCACACCGAGATATTGACGACTGCAAACATGAGCTGTGCATAGGAACCAACGGAAGCAACCTTCATTTGCGCCAGCGTGATGGTGAAGGCAACAATGAACGCGATCATGGGATAAACGACGCCATCGGTAAACAGCCGGACGTAGAGTGATGCGCTAGGGTTGTCCTCGTCTGCGGCGTTGCGCATATGTTCAAACAAGGGAATCAGGAAGAGGCCGCTCAGAACTAAATCGCAAGCAATCCTAAAATCACAGTCAGTTTACATGTATACTTGCTATACGCATTTGATGAAAATAATTTGCCAGTACCTGTACTGACTGTGAATTGGATTCAGAACCAAGTCATACTTTGAGAAACACGTGAACGCTGCGCTATTGTATGTTTGCGAGTAGTCGATGTTGGCAAAGGCCATTGCTCCAAGAATAAACCGTGTAAGGGCCAAAAGCGTTCCAAAAGCAATCACACTGCGTTTTACAAATTGCCGAGTGAACGTGGCTTGCGCTTTGAGTATCAGCATTACTTCGATCGCAGTGGTGAAACCAAAATAGTAAAGCACGTCAATGAATATGCGATATGGCCGGCATATCTCTCTTGGATTGACGAATCTGAACAAAACAGCTGGAAAGAAACGGCCGTTTTTGTGTTTGAGGACAACACGCGTCAAGGCCACAATTCACGCGACGACTCACCCAGAAAATATGAAATGAACTCGATCAAGATTTGCGTAACGTTCAGTCCTTTGACTATGGAAGTTTTTTGCGCCCACCAGAGCGGAGTCGCCCTGACAAGCAAGTATGTCATGACAGTAAGCGCACATGTGATGCCCATCATCCCCGCCCGATCAATAATTGATGCGAGAGGAATTGAGCTTGACGCCATCGCTGTAGAATTGGACATTTTTTTTGGAGTTAGTGTCTTTGAAATACAATTGTTGGCGATTTACATCGCTAAGGGGTATTACCAAGACGCCCCATCCTTCAAATGACTTGGAAAACTCTCCGCAGCAGAACCTTTAGAACGCAAATGCCGTGTAGTTACGTCTTGACACTGTGTTTGCTAATCGTCCCACTTCTACCGAGCCGACATTTTTAAGTTATTTGCTCGAGGTGTGTGAAGGGGTGATAAACGCGAACAAGATCTTGTCTTGACTTGGATTCCGGCCAACTTCGCAGTCACAAACAACGAAAATAACAGTGATTACCAGAGGCTTCCGGGAACAGTGCAGTCAGCACGAACCTTCCAAAATGCATTTTATCCCAACGTGGGAAGAATGGTGAGCATCATTGACAGGGAAATGGAAAAATATAAGACTGTTTGATTTGGAAAATGGCGGGCGGAGCTAATAAAGACTTTGATGAGTGCTGCATGGAAGATGATGACCGAGGCTGCATTCAAGTGGACACCACATTGCGGACATCTAACTGGGTCACACAATGCACGTGAGCGAAACTGGGTTCCAAGTTTTACAATCAAGTTTTACGCAATAAATACCTGTGTTAGCACAGATGCAAGAAACAAAGCAATGCTCGCGTTGTGTAAACACCAGCAGCGGTACGCTGTATTTTAATGCGTGAAAGGATAGACGGTACAGCCTTCAAAGAAGGAAAATCTCATCCACCTCCGTTTGCGGCAATGCAAACTCATGCACCCAGAACTTAATGTCCCTTCTGTCCAATATCAGTGTCGCTTTTCCCATTTTGTTGCGAGTTCTAGTAGAACCCTTCCCTTTCTTCGGCTGCTTGCGCTTCTTTGACTTTGCGTGGTTGTTCATCCGCCCATCACTTGACCCGACAGGCTCGACAAATTCAGGCCCCACACTTCCCTCATCAGCTTTCGGGATTTCCTCCGTTTTAATGTCACAACTGACCCTCAACTCCTCACTTTCGCTTTCCGAATCAAGTTCCGTTTCATCTTCAGCTGTGTTGAATTCCATCGCAACAGGATGAGTAAACGAGACGCTCTTTCTCAACTCGCGCGGCGGCGACATCGATAGCTGAGATTGCTCCAAGTTTTCCACCTCAACCGCTTCTCCGATTCCAGTACCATTTCCAGCAGTGCCTTCATTGCTATCTCCGTCACCACTGTCGCTTGGATGGTCGACTTCGCTGCTTGGTACATCACACCAACTGCGGGATTTCAACCAAGCCCGTGAATCTGGATCTGTCGCATTGATTGGGGCTGAGTTGTTGGGTTCAAAAAAAGCAAACGCGTTGTCATCTGGACTCGAAAACTTTTCGGACAAGAGCGATTGTTCGGCGTCAGGATCCTCATTTGAACTCGCTTGCTGAGGTGAGGAAGAAGCGACCCTAGCTTTGGAAGAAACAGAGGATTCGTCCTGGTTGTCCTCCAGCGTGGAACTTAAAACATGCTCTTGCTTGCCTGAATCGTTTGATTGCCCTGAATCGCTCGAAAGTGCTGGGTCGCTGGAATCATTTGTTTCGCTTGATTGTGTTTGACTGAGCTTTTGCGCTGGATTTACAGACTCGGTTGGATGGAATGAATGTGTTGAATCGAGTTTGCTTGCTCCAAGTTCTTCTGCATTGCATGAAACGACAACATCGCATGTTGTGCTGTGCGACTGCATTGAAGTTCCCGCAACATCCAAATCTGCGTGAGAAGCTATAAATATTTCAGCTGTGTCAATGTCTTTTGGACAAGTTTGAAAGCATCGTCACCTTTTTCCTCATCTATCGCACATACAGTTCCTGGCATACCTTCTGATTGAGTATCGCCACCATCTTGGTCGATTTCTTGCAATACAGAATGATTCAAAGTTGCGCCTTCATCCAAGATTTGTCCGGTTTGCTTGTCCGAAAAATCTCCGTCCTCGTCCTCTTCGACTGCATCAACAAAACTATTCCCTTCGAGCACCGGAGAAAGACGCGGACGTTGGATAACTCTTCTGCGAGACTGCTTGCGCGTTGGAACAATGAGCGAATTCGAATTTTGAGCATTCCTGTGCCTCTGAAGGGGGATGACGGAAAGCGGTGCGCGGGATGATTTGCTCGCATCCGAATTGTTCGTCACAGCGTTGAGTTTCTTTGCATTGCTGTTTGGTGCAGTATTTGAGCCTGTGTCCATTTGTGCCTGCATGATACTCCGCCGCTTTCCGTATACAACGAGACGTCTGCCAGCGGCTTTCTCTCTCTCGCCATTGTCTCTCACTGCTGAGTCGCTTGCATCGTCCGTGTCGCGGTACACTGAAAGTCCCTTTGTTTTGTGGCCCCGAATTCTCATTCCTGTTTTTTTTTTTTTTTTTTTAAATAAAACCCCATTTCGTTTGAAGGGCCGAACCAAAAAAAAAAAAAAAAAGGATTTATCCAGGCAGCGGAATCATACCATGCTTACTACCTTGCGCTAAATAGATGCGGTTCATTCCCAGGAAAGAGCAACTATGTGCAATAGGAGGCGTCAAAGAAGCGCGTGCTTAAATGCAGTCGCTGTTTCAACAAATGGTAATCAACACCAAACATGCCGAGAAGCGCCTATGTCAGTATTTCAGGAACAACGAAAGGGCGTTGATGGGGATCTGGTTGTCAGGGTGCTGAATCGCACAAGCGATGATAGCAGTGCAGAATATCTGACGCAGATGAGGAGGGTGGACCAATGAGAGTGATTATCATCCCAATATCGGAAGAAGGGCGTGCAACAGCGACGAGGAAATAAATGGAACTCTACTTTGTGCAGATGGACCGGCACTCAGCCAAATCAGACGGCGCCTGCTCTTCACAAGAATGCTTGTTTGATTTGGAAAATGGCAGTGTGGCTAATGAAGACATTGATGACTGCTGCACGGACAAGGACCCTTGAGTCGCAAGGGTTCTTATTCGCCTGAATCTGGTTCAATTTGGTTTACATTGCCACTTTTTGAAATGGATCATTGCGAGGCAATAAAACCTTGTTTCTTGTCTCTATCTTTACCACTCTGCATCACCATCCGCATCCACAACCGTGTTATACACTGGCGCATTTGCACCATCATTCGGATCCACCCGCATCCCCGTATCGGAATCATCCGAGTCACTCGCGCTCAAATCATCCAACGTCCGAACCCGACCAGGCTCAGAACCATTCCCATTCAGCCCTCCACTTGACAACCCCGCCCCAGCATTATAACTCTGCTTCTGAGACTGCCCATTCCGTGTGGCTTGAACGTACGAGTCATCTTCTTCCTCCTCGTCATCCAGATCACTCATATCCACATCTTCTTCGCCATCTGCGGGCCCACTCGCTTCGTGCTCCAAGGGTAAAATCTCGCGCATTTTCCCAAGTTTTACGCGCCGTTCGCGTTTATTGCGGGATCGTTTCGAGACTTTGTACAGTGTTGGTTTTTCGAAATCAGTGTCATCGTATCGGTTGAAGAACGTCTTTGCCTGTAGATAGAGGTTGCAATTCGAGTTGAATATCGTTGCCAAAGTAAATACGAGTTAAAAATTACCAGAGCACGCTTGCGAACGAGATCAACACGTCCAGCGAGACGATGGTAGATAGCGACTTCGTCCGAAATGTTCAAGAAGATCATGGAATTCTCAGGGACGAGCGCTTTTTCCTTGTACGTAAAGTCGCGCACAAGTTTGAAATCGAGTTCCTGAATTCCAAAAAAAAATACGTACATTGGAAAGGGGTTGAGAAATTCCGACCTAACATGAGAAGAAGAAAGTGTCCAACCTGCGCGTCAGTTTCATTTGCGTCGTCCACTTGATCTTCCTCATCGTCATCATCAAGTTTGCGGCGCATAAGGGTTTCAACTGTTTCGGATGTAGGCGCATAGTAAGATAAACAAGCATCCGTTTCGTCTGCTGGGTTTCGCTGGTATCTCAGCAGTGATTCCTCATGTTCCATTTTACTTCGCTCGTCCACTTCATCGTTCTAAGGAAACAATACCACGAGCATAAAAAATAAGTTCGAGCGATCGACAAGGATGACATGGACAAGCAAAAAATTCGCGCCACACGCACCGCATTTCCCGTGGACGTCAACGGATCCGAATCAAACACGACCGAGACATACTCAAACGGCCAATGTTCGTAATCCGGAAACACGGGCAACAATTCTGTCGCCGTGAGTTTCGGGTTTGTTGGATGCTTCAAACTCGCCACATTTTGTTTCGCCGCGGCTTCGAAAGTGTGCTGGATCCGCGCCAGGATTTCATCGTGCGGTGTCATGTTTTGGTATTTTTTCGAGGGCGATTTGTCGTGTGATTTATCTTGGACTTTTTTCGCGATTCTTGTTGCGCATTGATTTGGGTGTTGAGTTTTTTTTGACACCAAAAAAAATATATATGTGAACAGAAACTCAACAAACCTCGCATTCACATCCACTTTCTTTTGTACTAAATCTGCGGCAATATATT
>QEAP01000725.1:0-11289 GCA_006535975.1 Chytriomyces confervae | reverse complement strand
TCGAAAACGGTTCCGATTTCGACTTTCCGAAGTTGCGCTGTTGATTTCTCGGTTGTCCAAGAGATGAGAGAGTTGAGAAGCGTGAATCCGACTTTCTTTCGGAGGGTATCGACGTAGAGAATACGTGGTTGGACCTTTTCGTTCGATTGCAGAGAGTTTTAGAAATCAAACCTTCAAGTAAAACCACCCTTTCGCAAAATAGATTACCTTCATTCCGGACTTGAAGTTCTTCGCCAAATCCATTCCGTCACCAGCTTTTTCGCCCAAATGGCCGAGCTCAATGTTTCCTTCAAACAATCCCATGAACGAAACAATGATTCCCGACCCATCGACGGCAGTTTTCACTCTTGACGGAATTAAGAGACCTGGTTTAAGAGAAGCAAATGAAAGATTGTGGGACGTGGGAACCTGGCGCAAACAATCAAAGTTAAGAATTACAAACAGAACTGCAACGAGTAATTGACACTCACAATTGACTTCGCAATAGCCTCAGGATCGGCTGTAACACCAACAGTTCTCTTGGAATCATCAATCGAAAGCACAGACACATAAAACACTTGGCCGACAGCCAAGGTAGTCTTTTCCGCCGAATCGAATGATTTGATGAAAGCAGCCGCGTGTTTTTTGTGCAAGAATCCATGCGTGGCACTGTCTTTAAATCCAAACGAGAGAATGTATCCATTGTCTTCATGGCTCTTGACGGACGCCGACAGAGTCATTCCCGCACGAATTTCGTCAACATTGATTGTAGAGTTGATGCGCTCCGGTTTGATGGAAAGCTCAATCTTTCTTTTTGCCGCCTGATCCTGCGCTTTTTCAGTGGTGATTGCGAGGACTGGAAGCGACTGGCCAATTTTGAAGAGATGGTTTAAGGATGGGAGGGAAGATTCCTGCTCAGCTTCGTCATCGCCATCTTCATTTGCAGCAACGCGTTCGACAAGATCAGTGATTTCCTGCGAGATTTCTGTGATGGAGACGGCGCCCGTCATTTGGTTTGGCAGAGATACGATCAGTTCCAGGTCGTTGATTTCCTTGATCACACCGAGCAGAGTGAAGCCTGGATTCAGTTTCTGCAGTTCGAAATACAATCGGTTAATTACAGCGAATACATCAATGCACACGAATTCATATGTAAACCTTGAAGGTGAGTGCTGCAATGGTATCGGACTTCTCAGCCTTGCTCTTGTCACTGGATCCAGATTCGTTCAAATCCAAGTCCGCATTCTTCTTTCGCTTCTTTGCGTCCTTTCCATCTTCTTTCGCCGGTCTCTTTTTGTGCTTTTTCAAAGGTGTTTCCTCGCTGTCGTCGTTGGCAAACAAGTCTTTCGCTGCCTTTTCGTTGACGTCTCTGAGCTCGAGCGAGGTCAGCGTCTGCGACTGCGATCCACCACGCGGGAAATCGACTGGCGCTGCTGCAACGGCGACTGCTGCTGTCTTCTTTTTGCCCATCTGGATTTGTGTAAAAAAAAAAAAAGAAAGAAAGAAAATATTTTTAACTTTATTTACAATCTCGGGTGTGCCCACACAACATTTTACTGACTACCGTTCACAGACTCGTGCCCAGAGCGCTGGATGGAAATCTGCAATTTCTTCAACAACCGCCGCTCAATCACATCGCATCGGAACTTGAAATCCATGCTTTCAAAGTAGCTCGTGTACGCCTGCGCATCAGCGTCTCGCGAATCTTGCGTATCGTCAAAGTTGCAGCTAACCATCCATCGAAACGTCAACAACAAGACTTTATGGAACTCGGCCATGAACTCTTTTTCTTTCGACTGGTCAAGCATCCAATCGATTTCTTTGCAGTATTTGGTGCGTTGGCCCTTTCGCAAAGTTACAAGGCTTTTTGACATGGACATGAGGTGGTGAAGGACATCGGGCGCGTCTGCTGTCTTGATGCTGATGCAGAAGCGGAGAAGAAGCAGGTCCGCCGTGGCCTCAACTTCCTTGGTGGAATCACGCCGTCCCATCCCGTCCTCTTTGATGTACCAGTCCGAAATTGCGTCAATTACTATCCAAAGAACCGCCGACTGTCGAGAAATCTGTTTTGGTTGTTGTCAGTGCCTTGTGACCTTCAGCTCTCAAAAGAGATTTACTCACAAATGACGCATCCTGTTTACAGAGTAGATTAAGCATGATCCGACAGTGCTTTTCGGATCTTGTCTTCCATGATGCCACATCGTCCTTCTTGACAGCATACTGCATGACACAGGTCGTCACCCGCAAACAACAGGCTTCAAACACAAGGCCTTGTTCAGCACGGTAGTCAGCATCAATGCCTGTGCCAGTCTTCAAAATGCTGCAGTTATTAGCGCCATTACGGTAGCTAAAGCCACACTAACCGGTGCCGTGCTCTGCATCTCGGCATTCTGCAAATACACTTTCGATGCTTCTTCAAAGTTTCCTTGGCAGCATTGAACAACGGCTTGTTGCATCATGTAAGATGCCGCGACTTGTACATCGCACACGTTGCCCATGTACCACTTGATGTTCTGCTCTCTGTCATACTCTGCTCCAGAAAAGTCTCCCAGACTGAAATACAATAAAAATAAACGAACAATTAAATAAAAAACATAGTAAACAATTACAATCCAAGAATCTCACATGATCATAAGCTCTGCAATCTTTGAGCGACACCAAAACGCGTCCTCAGAGGCTCCCAAGCCAATGGAAATACGAATCGACTCCAGCTCCTGAAACTGCTCCAATGCTTCCTTCCACGCCCCAACCTCCCTCGCACGCGCTGCCTTTTCCCGAATCAACTCAACATACAAATCCATCTGTGCCGAACTCATGGATTCAATTCGATACTCTTGAAGAACCTTCTGGTATAACACATCACTCTTCTTCGTCAACTCTCGGCTTAGAGATTTGAACCCGAGCGACATTGCAGTTTGTGCCGTTTGAAGAAAGTTGAAACAGTACCGCAGTGTCTGGTCTTCATCGCAACCCATGATCAGCGTTGCCAAAGAATTGAGAAGGTAGAAATCAGCCATCTGGCTTCGTGATCCCAGAATACGAAGAATGCCCCCGATGGCCGCTGAGACTTCTTCGACTGCAGAGTCTTGGGCATATCTATCGCCTGCGGACGAGAAACTTTCAGCTTTGGTGACCATCAGATGACGGCACGCTGGGAATTTTTTGTGGAGCATTTGGGTGGAAGTGCGATACTGCGCTGAATAGGGTTGCTTGATGAAGCGTTTGATCATTTGGATGTACATTGCAGATTGAACAGTTCGAGCAATGTTGTATCTTGGAAGTTTCAGACCCATCATGGACAGAGAATGATAGTAGTGGTTGAGGGCCACTTGGCGGTCACTGTCAAATTTTTGTAAGATTCTGTGCTTTTATAACCAAACACAACTCACCCAGAATGGAAATAGAGACATCCAAGCAACCGCGACTCCTTCGCCGCCTCCAGCGCCGTACATTGCAATCGCCCTTCCCTTCGAACGCTCGACAACAACTGATAATACTCAAGCGCCTCGGAAGATCGAAACATGTTCACCGACTCAATAAACGCCTGATACAACAAACGCTGCTTTTTCTCAAACTGTCCGTTCAACTGCAACAAGTGGTAAATGAACAATTGAGTAAAATACGGCCTCCGGTCTGTGCCCTCGTTCTTCAACTTTTCCTCATAGCAATGCGCAAAGAGGCCATGCATTTCCTCTCGTTTAGACGGAATCACTGTCGACAAGATCCCTTGCTGAATGAGGTAATGTGAAAACGCAAGACAGTTCACGTTTTCTCCCTTCTTGATAAACCGGTACTTGTCTGCGCTGATAATTTGGCTGTACAGGCTTGTTGGGGAGCAGTCGATAGTCGCAAGTCTTTCCTGCAGACTTGGCGATGATAGAATGATGGAACTGATTTCGGTGAGGTCGAAATGCTGACCGCTCACTGCGCTCAGTTTTAGAATGATTTTGATGCTTTTCGGAAGCTTATCGAACCTGGGGTTATGCCAGTTGGCGTTAACGTTTTTGATTCAACTCGAACAAAATTCAAATTCTTACTGCGACACCACCGCTCCCACCGCTTCCGAAGGCAACTGAAACAGCGTACTTTCATCCGAATACGAAAGAACTCCATTCTCCACCTTCAACAACGACTCTTCATGAAGCATATTAATAAAAATGTTTGCAACAAGTGGGATGCCTTGACTCCGTTCCAACACATCGTTGACAAGGTGTGATGAAATCTTGTCCGTGCCTTTTTGGACGGATCGAAATTTGAGCGCGAGGAGTTCTTGGATTGCGTCTTGCTGGAAGGGGGAGACGGAAAGGTCGTGTTTGCAGAGGCTGCTGATTGTTCGGAATCTGTCGATGTGGACCTTGTTCCATTCCTGCGTAATTGCGAGATGGTGATCAGAAGACTAATAAACCACCGCCCATCATAATGTAACACTCACTTCAACTGGTCGAGAAACCATGATACAAAGCACTTGCGGACACATTTTCAAAATGGACGACATCAAATCATACGAATGACTATCGCACCACTGCAAATCATCGAAAATAAGCGCAACCCGAAACCCAATCATCGTTAGACTCTCAAACAGTTTCGAAAAAATGCCTGCAAGCCGTGGAATAATCTCAGAAGACATTTGCGTAGTGTCAGAACCTTCCATGATCCCCGGAATAAACCTCAGCGAGTCGATCGATGACTGTGGTTCCCCCAAGTGATGTAAGTACTGTACAATCGCGCCATGGTCCAGAAATGTGGACATTGTACTTTTCAGATTTGAATCCTGCGATCTTGCACCAATAATTCCAGGGAACGGCGCGTCCAAGTATTTACTGCTGGAACTGTTCATCTTGCGCATTACACCTGCTTTTCGAAAGGATCCGTCGCGTTTGAAAGAAGGATCCCGGTTTAGATTTCCAACGGGAGGTATCATGGATGATTTTCGGGTGCTCGTTTCAGTTTTGGCGCGGATATCTCCGTCATCGGAAAGCTTGTTGCCACTTCGGTGTGTTGGCTCTCCCGTGGACCGACGGAGCAAGTTTTTCATTCCATCGACAAGTGAAGATCTCCTGCTCGAAGGCCTTTCAACTGGAGTAGGTTCCGGCTTCACCGTGTTTCCCAAACTAATCATTGGTGTCGCTGTATTATCTGTAGCTTGTAGCATGACAGGAAGCGAGAAGCTAGGTGTCCGCGAACTCAATGCACTTTCCAAGATACTCAATGCAACGGATTTTCTTCGATCGAAATCGGCGGGTTTTACGGAGCTTCGATTTGAACGGGAAGCCGCGGAATAGGATAACCGGCTTGTACGTTGACTTCCTGATGGGGTAATGTCTTTCATATCTACGCGTTGTTTAATGTGGTGTGAGAGTTCTCGCAAGATTTCTCCAAAGATGTAAAGTGGTGCTTTTTGCTGATGTTCCAAACTTTGACTTGAACTGTGAAAAAACCAACCGTGTCGTTTAGCATTCACCCATAAAAACCAATAGTGAGTTACATCAAAACTCACCAAAGCATGATTCGGCGATCATTGCTCAATTGCGTGTCACAAAACCGCTTCAGCTGAGACTTTCCAACCCCGCTTCTTCCGACAATTAAAAGGCTTTCGCTGTTGTCTGCTTTCCAAGATCCAATGATACTTTGCAGTCTCATTTTCTCCAAGTCTCTTCCAACAAGCGAGGAATCGTCGTCAACAAGTTTAGCGGATCCTAATCGCGATTTTTTGCTGGGACTGTATATTTTGACTGGTTCCGCGACACCTGCAAATATGCCAATATAAGCGACCTGATCAGCAACAACTCTAGAAAAACACCTCACCTTTTATAACAACGGGAGGCAAATCCGCTTTGTACGTATACATATCCTTACTCCCATTATAAGTCTCCTCATCACAAAGAATCCCGCCCTCACACTGAGGCAAACACATGAACCGAGCCGCATTATTCACACTCACTCCTAAAATCGTTCCATCACATCGCTTCGTATTCCCAACAATCCCAGAAAACACGGACCCAGTGGCAACTCCAATCGAAAACCGATCCCCAAACATTTTCTTTAACGGCCCAAGCATATGCAGCGACGCGCCAATCACGAGCGTAGATTCCCCCTTTTCATGCGAGAATCCATCGAGGCCCCATACAAGCAACGCAGTGACACCTTTATCATCGCAATTAAACTGCCGCAAACACCCTTCAAATTTAGAAATAGTGTTCAAGACAATCTGCATCACTTGCTGCAATGCGTTCAAATTGTCGGGTTCATGAAGTGTTTCTGGTTTGAAGGTGGGCATTTTCAAGAACAAAGTTGCCACGTTTCGGAGTTGATCGTAGTTGTCGAAGATGGAAGAAATGTTGTTGACAAAACTCATGCGGTTCATTGGTGGAGTGTTGATGCTGAAGATGGTCGCGGATTCGGGCCGTTTGCGTTCAATGAGCGTGTTTTCGAGGAGCCGTTTGATTCCGTCGTCCATAAATGCGACAGCGCGCGCCGCGATTTTCGACTGATCGTCATCGGGCATTGCAATATTGGCTACCGAGCGAATCACAGGGATCGACTTTTTTTCAAGCAATTGCAAATGCGCCAATTTCTCATTCAGCGGAATCACCAATTCAAACGTATCATCTGACGAAGAAGACAGGATCCGATACTTTCTTCCAACACTCTTTTTCAATTCGGAATGGTTTTGAAGTTGCGTTTGAACATGGCCCGTCAAAAAGGAAACAATTTCAGGACTGAAAACAATATCGCCTTCGACGCCGAGCGCCAGATATTCCGCTGCAGATTTCATTGAATCTCCCGCAATGAAATATTCCACGCGTGATTCGGATCCCATCTCTTTCACGTCGTATCCGCTTCCTACATGGATATGCGAAGTGCGGCCGAACCCGAGCCCGATGTGTATTTTCAATGCGTGCGGTTTCCATGCTATATCCAATCCACCATCGATGCTTGTTGAAACTTCTGTTGGAGATAGAGACTGTCGTCGTGATGCAACTGTCTGGCTCAACAACGAGTTGCGGTTGGGCAGCTGCAAGTTTCCTGGATTGGTTGACGGCTGCCGAAGTCGCACCGGCGGGAGTGGTGATGCGCTTGGCGTTAAATTTGATGAAACGGCCGGTTGGTTTGAAGCTGAAGTTTTCCTCAAAGTCCCACCGGTTGGGAAATTGCTCGCGACAGAACTTCTTTTGCCAGAAGCATGAACAGTAGAAGTTCTAATAATATTTCCTGGATTTAAAGGTGATTGTGTGGCGGTCGCAGAAGATATTGTTGGCGTTGATGACAATGCGGGCGCGTCTTTTGCGACAGAGGGTATCATGATATGATAGTCTGAGAAGAACGACAGCAGTTCCAGACAGCACAGCATGGCTTTCAGAGTGAGAAATTCCTTTTCGGGGTCCGAAAGCGAGGCCTTTGACGACCTGTGCGGTTTTAGCGTCAGAGTGGTTACAACACCCACAGAAATTCACTGGAATACTGTTTTACCAGCTCGCAATGATGGCATCTCCCGCAAATTTGACGACAGATCCGTACCCATTCTGCACGCGCTTGATGATTTCAATGATGGGTGGGTTGAGCAGCTCTTTTACTTTTGCACCGCCGTCGTTTCCGTAGTGCGCCTTCAACTGGCTCGTGATTTTAGAGTATCCTTTGTGCGAAACAGGAGATAGAGATAGAGTCAGATTCGCTCCATGTGTGGCTCATCCTGGTTACCTGAGATGTCAATAATGGCAGTCAACCCAAACTCGGAAACATCGGCCCACGGCGGCTCGTGCACCAACTCGGTATCCAGGATCAGATCGCGGACATGCTGGGGTATCAGGCTGAGAAGGCTCATTTCAGCTGTGGTACCGGCCATGTTTCGGATGTCCAAGAACAACTTAGGTGGTTGGCGAATTTGTCCTCTGAACAAGGAGGGTCAAGAGATTGACAGACACTTTGCAAATCTTGATAAATCATGCTATAAGAATATACTGGTCTCCACTTTCTCCTGAGAGGATTTTGATGCGGTATGGTTGCTTGTATGTGGTATGGTTGCTTGTATCGTGACCGAGCGCAGGCTGGTTCCACTGAGTTCAAGTGATACCAACTATATCTCTGCTACTACAGCTGTAAGAACGCATGTCCATGGCTGGATGGGATACATGCATGCGTTGTGGTCGCCGTAGTTGTGCCTCATGATGACTCAACACAGTCAAGATGACTTTTCTTGACGCGACTTGCTTTTATCAACAACCCGACAAACAAAGCACCAAAACCAAACCATTTCATACTTGGAATTCTATCTACAATGAATCCAACGCCCCGCGCTACTCTGCGGTCCAAGAGGGACTCGCTGCTGGCCACCACCACAAAGACCATCTTTAGCTTATGGGCCAAGCCGTCTGTAGTCTTGCTAAAGAAGGCATTGCCGCTTTGTATCGAGTGCCGGAAGGTGAAATCACATCTTAATCCCAGCATGCACATGACCCACTTGAATCTAAAACAAGTTGGAAAAGGCGTATCTGGTCACTGCCGGACCCAAGCCAAACAGCGATGCACCCAAAAGAACTCCAACATCATTCCTTGCCCTAGTTCGAAGGAACCCAAGCAGTCCTGCCGTGCATGAAGTCGACCGTCACGCAGACCATGCCAACTGTACAAACTGTGTCAACATTGCTGCTCTGTCAAATGATACGGGTCCTTCCAACGATCTTGCCGAGGTTGTTTCTGAACAAGAAGCACCTGTTTTCGATTCCACAACACCTTCTTTGAAAGCGCCTGAGACCTCGCATGAATCACCCAGCTTTCTTTCAATGACAAGGGAGCCAAACAGCCCTGTGGCACTTTCGGATATATCTGAGGCCGACCTTAGCTTTGGTCCACAAGAAACTGGCAATGACTTTGTCGATATGGTTTCTGAACAAGAAGCGCCAGTTTCTGATCCCAATAAACCGTCCTTGGAAGCGCCCGAGACCCCGCATGAGTTACCAAGCATTCTGTCAACCGCAAGGATACCAGAGGTCGACCTCAGGTTAATTCCACAAGAAGCTGAGGAGTCGCATAGCACAGCGGCGACTGAGGCTACATCTCCTTACCTTGTCAACATTGTCTCGGAAGTGCCTGAGACCGTGCATGAGTCACCAAGTATTCTTTCAACCACATGGGAACCTAGCAGCTCTAGCGTACTTTCGGATATACCAGAGGTCGATCCTAGCTCTGTTCCTGAAGAAATTTGGGGCTCGCAAAGCACGGCAACGGCAGAGCCTGTATCCACTTACAAACCACCCGCCATGCAGCATCATCGCGCCAAATCAGAACCTACACGGCAATATAAAAAGGCCCATCCAAGAAAACGCGTCACCATTCACAACGGCTCCAAAAAAGAACACCAAATCTCCAACAAAAGCCAACCAACATCTCCAAAGCAGTCACTGCCCAGTGCACCAGAAAAGATGCCATCACCTCGGAAAGAACAAACCCCGCAAGTTCCAAAACGGAAGCCATCGCAGCTGAAGAGGAGGATGTCCGTTGCTAGCACCCGCGTTTCCAACTGGTTCACGTTGGTCAAGAGCAAGTTTCGAAGGAGAAGCGCGTTTTGAGAGAAAAAAAGGAGTCGTTGTACACAGTTGATAGAACTTAACTTTATATTTTATTGGACTTCCATGCTTTCAGTTCGTTGCATGTCACCATCTGGAACGAATTGACTGCGTCCAGTTTCTCTTCGTTGACAATGCTTGAAAAGAAACCGTGCGACTGCGAAAGAAGCTGCGATTTGTGCCTGCTATCCAAATAGCAGCGATACACCAGTGTCCGATAATGCTGTTTAACAAAGAATAAATATGACACAATCAGATATCAACATGCAAAACCTGTTTTTCAATACTATTTTCGAATTGCAATAATTTGCGCGCATTCGCATCAGAGAAATGTTGTGAAACCATTTCATGGTCAACGTGATACGGGACATTGTTGATGAAAGTAGTTCGCTCGAGCGTATACACCCCCAACTGAAAGCGCCCGTCGCGACACTTGCATCGACAGGACTTCCCCAGACGGATGCATAGAGCGCCAATGTCACGTAGACAAGCGACTGCAAGCACAATAATTCAGCGGGTATCAGCTGTGCAGAATGCATCCAACGCAGCAAAGGAGCGAAACGGAGTTTTTCCAGTTTGATAAAGTTGGTTTCGAGAGGTGAATTTTTAAACAGTCTACGGTAGTAAGGCCCAGCAGTGAATCGAATATCGCTTTCTGGAAAAAATCATGCTGTGAAGGGAAAAAAAAAAAAGGAAACATAAACACACCTTTCGAATTCGGAAAGAATAGCTTAACTATAGTATTCACATTGAGAGATGCAGCAAACCCGCCTTCGACAAACGCCGGGCCAGTCCCTTCTGGCCACGCGAAAGCTTTTCCTGCAGTCGAGTCCGGATCAACGCCGTATCGATTGTAATGGTCTCTTTTGACGGGATCTGTCAGTACTGAGTGGGCATTGCTGATTGCTGATTCGTAGAAAACGGTGTAAGCCTTGGTTGTTGAGTTTCGAAATGTACCACACACCTTTGCAGGCTTCGTCACTGCCCTCGACTGAACACTTGTCAGGATGGAGAAGAAGCGCGAGCTGGAGAACGCCAAGTTTGTGGATAACCGTCAGTTAACGCGTGATATAATACACACGCACATTCACGCAAATATGCGTGCAACCCAATAAGGGAGCTAGTTCGTAGCGATCTCTGCGAAGGCATCGCCAGCTACTGTCTCAACATGCGAACGAGTCAAACGATGACAAGGTCGGGAAATTTGTTCGGCGAATTGTGCCCATTCGAAATGCATTTCCAATCCGGATTTCCTATAAAAGGAACACAACTCCACCATCCAACTTCCAAATATATCCAAAACAACCATTACAAGCTCAACAAGACCAACAATGTCCAAATTCACAATCAGAAGCATCGCAGCTGCGAGACCCATGGTAAATCCCAACCCTCACACTTACCCTCTCAATCCCGGCTAATCCATCTTCCCCACTCTCAGGAAACCCAAGACCCATTTCTCTTTGCCGTATACCACAAAGACCACTACCCAGCCGGTGACGATCAAATGCAGGCTCCTCGTCGAGGAAATGGCAGTGACTGGAGTGAAGGAGCTCCTTACCGAATGTACCACGGCGATCGCGTACCGGGATTCCCTCAACACCCACACAGAGGGTTCGAAACTGTTACGTGTACGATCGAAGGTCTGATTGACCACACGGATTCAACGGGATGTGCTGGACGGTATGTTACTCTCTTCTGTGTTTGCATAAACCATTTCGCTAAAAGCAATCATCACTTTCCAGCTACG
>QEAP01000724.1:0-11308 GCA_006535975.1 Chytriomyces confervae | reverse complement strand
ACGTTGACTGTCTTTGGCAAGCAGCACTGTCAGGACGCAACATTGTTTCACTGCCCTTGTCGGTTTGCGCTAGTGTCGCGCTGGTCTGGCAAGATGTGCTTGCATGAGGCCAAGCTTTCCTTGCAGACAGTTGCACACAGGCATCCCGTTGACACAGTCTCAGGTATTTATCTAGTTTCGCATTTCTTTATTGCGATAGCAGGCATTCTAACCTGTCAAATTCAAACAACACTAGCACTCCACATCAGCTCCCGGCCATGTTGGCCAACCAACTACTAACCTTATTTTACAGGTGGTGGGATATGATTCAGGGCCTCCTCGTGGCTCCCACCGGAAACAAGAATGGAGAATGGCCCTCCTTCTTGGCTAACACTGAATCATTGGGGATAGGTTGTTTGGTCACATACTCACGGGTCAGGTCATTGACGGGACGATGCATTGACAAATTGAAACATGGGGTAAGCTGTGATGATGGTGAAGGTAACTTGGGTAGGGCACACACATCCACCTATCTCTTTCTTTTATTGGGCTCATCTCTCTTTGGCTTTCTTTAGTTGTGTGCCCTCCCTTGTTACTCACACCTGCAGTTACTCAAGCCGGTTGAATTCCGCGCACTATGGGGAAGGCATGTCGACTCACATGAGTCGTACGGGATGGGAAAGCCAAGTGCAAGGTGCTCTGCACTGGGCTCAAACGCGCTCAAGCTCGAGCACGGTTTATTTAAGTGAGTCTCTTCTTTGTTGAACCTCACATGATCTTTATGATCCATCACTGATAACCTTTACCAACAACCATCACAACCACGGCGATTCACCAACAGCAACAGTAAATTTTCATTTCAGTAAGTTTCTTCTTGTTAGATCTTTCACATTTATTTATGTTACCATTTTAGTGACAACGCACCCAGTTTTCTTTACCAAAAAAAATCACAAACAGGCGCCAGCCGACCAAAAAAACTTCAAAAAATCATATATACCTAAAAAAAACATTCCTTACCCTGTTCGTTACCGTTCGTTACCAAGACCAAAGCACCTCCACTACCAGTTTTCATTCAGGCCGATGTTGCGTTGATTCTTCATGTTGTGTTGGGTTGTCATCCCCCGATTTTGCTTTCTTCCCCCTGCTTGGTCAAGTCCCTCTCCCCTTCCCATTCCGCATAATTTTACCGTCACTACCCCTGGAACACCGTGGACGCTGGATACTGGATGCTGAGGTGAGTTGGTGGGATATGATTCAGGGCCTCCTCGCAGCTCCCACTGGAAACGAGAGCAATCTCGGCTGACACTGAATCGGTTTTATCTCGCTTCTTTCTTGTGGAGTATTATGAAATAAAGGTTCTGATGGTCCCTGTACTTGCTGTTGTCTGTCTTTGAATTGGCTATGTCTGTTGCGCATGAATGCAGCTTCTCCTGAGACTTGTGATACTTTGCCATGTTGCGGAGTTGCGCTGATGCATTCAAACTTCAAGTTCCAGATTCGGATTGACCTATGACACTGGTCAGTTCTTTCCGTGCTGCTGCTCCCAGCATGACATGGAATGACCGGTCCAAATCCGTCCTGAGAAGCTACTCCTCGCCTTTCTGCGTGAAAATGTATGCTGTGCGCGGTATGGCAAAAGACTGATGACCGTGATCGTTTCCAAGACGTTTCGTCGCAGGCACTTGTATATGTGGATCACCTCAGTGAACTGCACAAGTATCACCATGTCCTTGACACTCCCAACACAGCCTTTTGAGTCTGGCTCGCGAGAGAATATGCTGAAATACGCGTATTCCAGATGCAGAGCCACCGCAAAGAGTTTGCTGGTCACGCGTTTGAAAAAAGCTTCAGACACGCGTTGCAGAGTATTTCCGACCTGAGTGAGCACGCATCGTGAGAACAAGGAAACTGCAGATCCAATGCGTTGTGCGTGATTATAATGCTTGGGATCGTCCAGTTGACTTACTTTAAAGGCCTTATGACATGAGCTGTTGACTGGGATCCTAATCGACATGTGACCGCGTATCTGTGTCAACTTCTGTCAAGGCAGAGATTTCGGCAGATGTTCCCACGATCAATTCCGTCCATCAATTCACCGTGTTTGTTGAAAGTGATTTTCAAAAGAATCTTTCCTCTGAACAGGCATCAACTTGAACACGTCCTGGTCACATCCTCGAGTACTTAGCATCAGGTTGGTTCTGCAGTAAATAGGTCTATTTCAAGTCTATGAGGCAGGTTTATCCAGTCGCGGGAACATGCTCTGTTCTCCGTCAGTTGAGCTTCTGTGGCCATCTTAGCTGTGCGCCACGACTTCCGCACACCCACACGCTCATGGACGATTCCGAGACTGGCAATAACATCGGTGTTCTGTCAACCTATTCTGTCGATCTCTGGTCGTCTTTGATCGCCCTGCCGACTGTGTGAACAGTCTGATTCTCAAGCAGGAATCATCGGCATATCCAAGCAGATTCACGGTACTTTATTCAGGTGAGTTTCAGTCACTTGATCGCTTCAAGCTGTTACAGACCATCTCACCGCCCGCAAATATCCGGGAACGCCTTTTTTTATTTCTCGTGACAAGGACAGGGCGGAGCGCCGATTGTTCCAAATTCGATGGGCTGCTTTGCGTGATTTCTTTCTGGGTGCTGATCTGCGCAATACACATCGAATTCGACAATAACACTTTGGATCTGTGCACGGCAATCTTTAACATCTTCTTCAGACCGTGAAATCATCGAATTCGCGCAGCTGCTCACCTGGTGGAATGGAGAACAGTCCCGCAAATTTCCGATACGTTCTTTCGAATCAGTCCAGACGCGAGACATCCCTGCCGTAATGCCTGATTCCGATGAAATCGAATGAGCGCACAAGACGACGCTTTGCGTACGAACGGGTGTGGTCGATGGTGGAAAGCAAAGCATGAGTTTCGGCTGTGATATCGCGAAAAAGGATTCATGTCAATGTAACTCACACTTGTGGGGGAGCATGTCGTGGCATGTTTCGCTGGTGTGGAGGGGATTCTTGCGTGTTGCTTCTGGACATTTGTTTTGCGGGCCGATTGTGTCATGCCGTGACTTGTTTCTCTACGCGTGTGTCGCTCGCGGCCTTCCCGAACTCGGCTCGTTCGTCAATTCTGCATCTTTTCGACGGCCTCATATTGAATCCATCAGGCGGAGTGGCCCTTGTCGAATGCTGCAAATGCAAGAAGTCCTGTCGACGAAGAAAGCGGCCCTGACTCTCGTTGGGGATGTCGGCATTTCGAGAAGCGATATTGGGCGCCTGCTGACTTGCGCTCTGCTGTTGCTGGGAAAGATTGTTTCGGACGATTGTTTCGGACGCTTTTCGATTTTGACGCTTGGTCCATTTCTCTTGACGCTCATTTTGACGCGCGTATAAAAAGCGCGCTCTTGACGTCAAAATGCTGTCAAAAAACTCACCCAAAAACAAGTAAGCATCAAACAACACTCCCACTCACCACAACAACGCCTGCTCTAACCGATGACATTCGTTGCTTCTCAGCAGGGCACAGGTATCCTCTGCTCGCATCGACGCCGCCTGATCCCAAGTCCAGTCAAGTCGCACCGCCCCATCTTTGCAAGGCAAGTCCTCGCGTCTGCGCCACGACATGCCCCCAAGACAGTCGCTCGCTCACGGCCCGTCCTCTCGACAAGACCATTTGCTGCAACTGCACCCACCGACAAGAGCAACAAATGGTTCTCAGCACCGAGGGGACGGGGTCATGCGGACGACGCGTCAAATGGGAATGTCTGGTGCTGCGCAGGACGGTGGGGCAGGAGGTGAGCATGGTATGGGTACAGGGAAACCACTCAGGCAGCCAACTGAGTGCGCTCTTTCCCTCATGCCATACCTTGCATCTCTCCTGCTTCACAACCCTCAAGTCAAGTGGAGGCTGCTCTCGGAACTACGCTTGTTTGGATACTAACCATGTTGTGTTGATTTCATGTTGTGTTGTGTTTGTTTATCCCCCACATTTTGCTTCGAACCCCTGCTTGCTCCCACTAACATTTCGAATAACTTCACCGTCGATAACTCTCCTGGACGAACTATGGACTCTGTAGACGGGATGTGTGAGGTGAGCGGTGGGATATGATTCAGGGCCTCCTCGCGGCTCCCACTGGAAACGAGAGCAATCTCGGCTGACACTGAATCGCGTTTATTTCGTTTCTTTCTTGTGGAGGATTATGAAATAAAGCTGCTGGTTGCTGATGTACTTGTTGTGCTTGCTGATGTCTGTCTTTGAATGGCTGTGTGTGTTGGAGATGAATGCAGCTGCTGTGTGTATTCGTTGGAAAAGAAAATGACTGCAAAAATCCCCCGACACAGCTTGGAATACATCTACGCTTCACCAGTTTTCAGAAACGGTCAACACTCAAACAAGATGTGTTCGTGCATGGAAAGATGCAAGTGTGGCGGAAGTTTTGAGCGTTGTTGGACTCGAACATTGTCTCGCGGCATGGCGAAATTCCCTCCTTGTTATGATTGGCGATGCACAAAATACGTACCATGATCGAATCGCCTGGAATACGTTCATAATTAAGCTGTGCTACGAATCCCATACTTCATCAAAATTCATCATTTCAGAAAATACGGGTTTACGCGGAGGAATTGGCGGAGACGTTGAATTTGGGTCCTACCCTATGTTTGACTAGAAGCACTTTGTCTTGTCTGACGTGGACGCGCTTGCGTTTCTGGATTTATCGGTTGCGCGGTGATGGGAAATTTGATTCGTTGAAGCAAGTCATTGTTGCACACTGCGGCGCCTTGCGGTTGTCTGTGGAGCTGTTGAACGGGAAATGGGATATCAATCATGTCAAACCAACTGAAGCGGAATTACTCAGCTGTTACTTTTCCTCCAATTTTTTGTCAAACGTGGAGCTCGTGTTCGGCAGGGACCATTCCCTGCCTCAAGATGAACGTTTTAAAAACTTGTTGGTCGACGACTCGTCGTCTCAGTATGCCATGAATTCGAAGAGTCTTGGTGAAGATGACAAGCGATGCCGGCAGCGTCTTCAAGAGTTTGGGATCTTGGTGGAGGATAACAAGCAGATGAGAGATTCATCCATAACGGCACAACGGTGCTTTCTTGAGTGGGTCTTTCCAGTTTGGTCCGAGTCTGCGCTGCGATCGCTGCGCACGCTGATTGATGATAGTATTCAGCATGCTTGTTGATTTCAGGGTTTCCGGGGATGGCGAGGCGACATTCGTTGACCGTCACGCCAACGGGGTCAGCGTTGTTTTCAAGGAAGTTCTCGACGTGTAAATGTGTGTTTGTTGGAGGAAATGGTTGTTGAGTTGAAGGTGAAGGTTTGAAAGGAGCCCTCTTTTCTGTCATGTGATGGAAGCGCTGGTGCCATGAGTAAATTTTGTTTGAGAGATGAAGTTGGGTGTGTGTGCATGTGACGTGATACATTTCTGATGAGCGAGTGCTGTTGGGTGCGTGCGTGTAGGTGCGTGTAGGTAACTGGTTGAGTTGGGCTGGGTTGGTGGATGCAAGACAGAGAGAACGAGAGAGGGAGCAGTGTCAGTCGCTGGTAACGAAGACGCGTGGCTGAAATCCGCAAAAGTAAATTGTCATTCAGACCAATTTCATTGCGGCTTGTTCCTTCAAAGGCGGAATTGAATTTTAGCACTCCCGCCTGCCACAACAACATATAAGAGCGCGGATCCTCGGCTGTCCACCAAACCCAGAACAGCCTCAACAACAACCAACAACACAAACAATGGCACCTCCATCCCTCAACCTCAACCTCGTTGCAAGAGACATTGCATGGACACAAGTCTCCGGCGGCGGCGCCTGGGCCTTCAACTGCGACTGGGCAGGCGGCTCCGCCGACATTGGCAACGCCCGTATCCCCGGCGAACAATGCGGCGACAAATGCGCTACAACAAAAGACTGCACCCATTTCACATGGACAAACACCAACGGCGGAACTTGCTGGTTAAAAAGCGGGGCGGTGACGGCGTCGCAGGCGTTTGGCAAGACGAATGATCAGGCTGTGTGTGGGTACATCAAGTCTACTGCTGCTACTGCTCCGGTTGGGATCAAGTGGAACTATGCTGCTGATGGATCGTACTGGTCGCCCAGCTGTGACTGGAACGGACAAGACTTTGCAAAGTCGTCGGTGCGTGGAAGCCAGTGCAGTCAAGAGTGTATCAAGACGGCCGGATGCACGCACTACACTTGGACAAACTTGAACGGGGGTACCTGTTGGATGAAGAATGGCAACGTTACCCCAAGTGCCGCTTTTGCCACGACTAAAGATGGAGCTGTGTGCGGTGCTGTTTCGGGAACCCCTGCCAAGTCTACGACTGGACAACCCAAGACGACTACTGCCAAGCCTCCTCAAACTACCAACAACCAACCACCAAAAACGACAAGCCAACCACCAAAAACCACAAACCAGCTGCCTCAAACTACCAACAAGCCAACAACTACAAAGGCTGCCCCAGTTACCACCCAGCCCTCATCGGTAAGTTTTCCACTACTCGAAATTCACTTCCAAGAATCCATTATTCCTAAATTCCCAACTCTTGATCATTTTATAGCCAGGTAAAACCATCACATCCGCTTGGGCCGCCGCACCCGCATCCGCAACCCGCTTCCCATACATTGAATGCGACAAAACCAACACCTGCTACCAACGAAACACATTCCTCATCCCAGCCTGGCAAAACATTGCCTCCACAATCCAAGAATCCGGCGACATGTCTTTCGGCCTAGGTCGCTTCTACCTCGTTGACCCCGCTGGAAGCACGTATAAACAATTTTACCTCAACAACCGACAAATCACATTCAACGTGGACGTGGCTGGAGTCAAATGTGGACAGAATTCCGCATTGTATTTCAGCGCAATGCCGGTAGGACTTGGGTCGCAGTACTGTGACGGACAAGGATCATGCATGGAGATGGACATTTTTGAAGGAAACGTTGCTGCAACACAGTTTACGACTCATGAATGTAAAAGCCGTGGACAAGTCAACGGAAACCAGTGTAACCATAACGGATGCTCAGACACGAGCAATACCAAATACTCATCGCAAGTTGGACCCAAATCCTTCATTGACACGACTCGCCCTTTTAAAATCACGACCAAGTTCATCACGAGTGATAACACGGACTCTGGCACGTTGTCGAGCATTGTGCAAGTGTTTGAGCAGGATGGAAAGACGTTCCAGACTGGTAATGTGAATACGGGTACTTGCACGGCAGAGTGGGGTGGTGTTCCGCAGATGGGTAAAGGTATGGCAGATGGAATGACGCTCATCTTGTCCTTCTGGGAGGGCGGCATGGACTGGTTGGATGGTGGCTTTGGAAACCCCAAATGCGCTTCTGCGGTTGGCCAGAGTCAGCCGGCAAAGTACTCCAAGATTCGTGTGGAGCCTATTGCTTGAGATATCAGAGCATATTTTTTTCTATACACAACTGTTACAGAAACCAAAAATACAAGCACTTCATTGGCCTCTTCTTTCCAACATGTTTATGATACTGTACTTTATTTACTCCGTTCCCTCTCTCTCTCTCTCTCTCTCTTGCATCTCTTTCACATGATGCAGCAGTCAGGATTCCCATCTGGCCCAGCCCCAGGCATCCCTGGAAACGGAAACGCGGGCATGCCATCCGCACCCACTCCCATTCCTGGCGCCAAGTCCGTCAAAACACCTTCAGGCGGATTTCCGTATTCTTGCATCTGTTTATTTGATGCAATGAGTTTAGAAGAGTTCGGGAGATGGTTTGAATAGAATATACCTGCTGCATTAAATCCGCGACCTGCTTTCCCTCATCCTCCCCTGAAACCGCAGGGTCATCGTACACTTTCAGAATCTCGACAATGAGCCGCTGTTGCCCACGAAACCGTGTCATGTCTTCTACCGAGATTGTCGACGCGTTCGCATCCAAATATTCCGGGTACTGTTATAAGCGAAACAAAATAAGAATTAGCAATCAAAACTATCAAAAAAGACAAAAGTCACACCTTCCCAACAAGATCCTTCATGGGCTCGTACAACATATCGCGCGTCATCAACTGACTCATGACGTTTCCAAACATGTCTTCAAAATCAGCGCTTCCCATCATTTCTTCCAGCTCTTTCATCATGGCCTCCATGTCTTCGGGTGAGCTTTCGTCTAGAGCGGCGTCTTTGATTTGGCCCTGAGTTGTTTTTCGATTTTAAGCTTCAACCAAGCATTGCCATCCAAATGAGGAAAGGCAGGGAAATAGTAACCTCCACTTTCTGATTCGAATCCTTGAGCGTGTTGACCGTGTCACTAAGAATATTCTTGAACGAGTCTTCTTTCGCATCCAACGTATTCGACGCATTCGGACCTTTCGTCGCAGCATTTTTCAACGAACCCAACAGTTTCTCCACCGTTTCATCGACATTGCCAGCGTTCGAGGTGCTGCCAAATCCGGCGAGAAGCTGTTCCATGCCCAGTTGCAGTTGTCGCTCGAATTCGGATGGATCGATTTCTTCTTCTTCTTCATGCGGTGGTTGGGCATGGTTGTTGTTGTTGGTGGTGGTGGTGGTGGGTTTGCTGGATGCGGTTACAGTTGCTTGCTGCGTGGCTGTGAAGTCGTCGAGGATATCTGAGGAGAAATGCAAGCACGGTTAGTGCTGCGCTGCTGTAGAAGAGAGACGGAGAGTGTGCGTGCGAGTGGTTGTTACCATCCAGAAAGTCGTCATCATCGTATGAGTTGTTCATCTCTCTTTCAAGTGTTTTAAATATTTATTTTTTAAAATCAGACTCATGGACCAGGTAACTGCACACCACCACACTCACTCACTCACTCACTCACTCACTCACTCACTCTCTCTCTCTCTCTCCACCCCACCCCTCTCCCTCGACACACACACAGCCCATCGAGGAAGAAGAAGTAGTCTTTCCATGCGACAACTTCACGATGGTCTGCAAGGGCGTCTACAGATCCAGTTTCCCAAAGCGCAAAAACTTTTCCTTTCTCAAGAAGCTGAAGCTAAAGTCCATATTGTGCGTATTTATCTGTTTATTTATCCGTCAATTCATCTGTTCATCTTTGCAAAAGGACGCTGATTCTTGAAGAATATCCAGAACAAAACCAAAAGTTTTTGAACGAAAACGACATCAAATTGTTTCAGTTTGGCGTTGCTGGTATTTCGTATTTCTGTTGCGGTCTTTTTTTTTTTTTTTTGACGCGTTTATTCCAAAAAACAGGCAACAAGGATCTCATGGATATCCCCGAGCAAGCAATGTATGAAGCATTGTCGGTCATTCTGGACAAGAGGAATTTGCCGCGTAAGTATCCAAAACTTTTTTTTTTGATTCTCAATCCATTCACCATAACTATTCACCAGTCCTGATCCATTGCAACAAGGGAAAAGTATGACCTCGCCCCCCCATTTCCCCTCCGCTTCACATCAAAACGCGCTCACATCGAAAACACCAGCACCGAACAGGCTGCCTCGTCGGCTGCATCCGCAAAATCCAACACTGGTCCTACACCTCCATCTTTGAAGAATACCGCCGCTTCAGTCACCCGAAATCACGGACAATGGATCAGCAGTTTATCGAACTGTTTGAATTACGCAATGTTGTTGCGGATCCGCGGTATCTGCCTGATTGGCCGGAGGTGTGTGTATTTTGGTTTTTTTTTTGATGGGTGCTTTTTTTTTGTTAATATGCATGGGAATTTTGTGTGTAGATTCAATGGAAGGAGGGAATGATTGCTACAATGTTGTTTGATGGGGGGTTGAAAGGGCTGCAAGAACTAATGCCTGCCGATTCACGCGAAGACAATGACGTATCCAATTCACGCGAAGAAAAGTTTACGGATGTGCATGATTTCGTTAAACATGTGCAGAAAGTGTACCTCGACATGAATCAGAACAGTGTCGCGTGACTGTTTATCGAAATAAATGGTGGTCTGTTAATGTACAAATACGCAGTTGAGTTTAAAGCCGTGCATGTTTGAAACAAGCTCCGGTCAATACACCTTGGGCGCTCACACGTGATGTATCTGCCTTTGCATAAATACTTGAAGTCCATCATTTTGAATTTGCGGGGGGTGAATTCAAGCTTCATTCGGGCTCCATTTCGACGGGTCAAGAAACGCAAAAAAAACCGGGAGAGGCATTTCATGGCAAGGTCTCAAGAGATTTACACCTCCGATTTTATTTTTTCTTGCAAATCCCTCTGGATTCAGAACGTCATTTCTTCGGTCCCAGAACGCACCCAAATCCAGCCACTTACCGCTGTAATCCGCATATTCGAATAAGAAAGTCAAACGTTGAAGACAAGGGTGTAAACGCGCTTGTTGAATCGGAGTCCTTGGCGATCTCCATAAAGCCAATTGATGCATTGAAATGGACGTGCCGATACCGACAAATCAAAGTCCCTATTGAGCTCAACGAAGCCAAACCACATCGATACGTAACAATAGATGCTGCGTTACCAGCGTGTAATTGCATAGCGATTCAGACGCGCTCATATTCTCGCGACATGAAAAACACTCCTCACATCTGCCTTTGCTCTTTCGAAATGTCGGTGCAAAAAATCATATCTTCTGACACGGTGTTTTCTGTGCGTCCAAGCTTGATTCGAGCTGGTTTAGTGCTTTGAATATCTGATCAGGATATATTTTTTTGGTGCTCAGGAAAAAGTCGAAACCTGTGAACCACCCGCGGAAAAGAAGTTGAACAGAAATTGGCACTGAACGACTTGAACTTGTCGAAAATGCGCATTCTTCAAATAAAGCGTATTCAGCCCATTGAAATACCCCCATCGTCGAAATTCCATCATCACAAATACGTCGAATCGGCTTCATGGCGCAGGAAAAGCAGGAGGGCTGCTCCTCGTATCCAAATGGCTGGAATATTTCTTCAATTCCTGACGATTTGGGAGGGCTAATGACTCTGTTGACAACTGTACAGTGCAACGCTGTCCCCTACGAAACTTCAAGCGAGCGAATATCACTGAACGTTCGAGAAAACGGATTCTGCTCAAACCTGGTGCAAAGACGAATTCTGCGACCATCCCGAAATACTAATTCTGCAACCGTCCCGAAATACGTTCATTGGTCGGATGAATGAGCGGTTAATCTTGAAGCTGGTGTTCCCGGTTTCAGTCCTTCTTTCGAATTCGAATAGTCCATACTTGCCTCACTTCAGATATTCACATCGCAACACGAGAGAAAGTCCCTTTGGCTGCTCATTGGTTCCCTCAAAATCGTTCGCAGGGAAGCCGAGACACGAAGAAATGCCACATCATCTTGTTCCCTCTTCCCACACGCACACGCACACCGCATCCATCCTCCCTCTTCCCCTGAGGCACACC
>QEAP01000723.1:0-11333 GCA_006535975.1 Chytriomyces confervae | reverse complement strand
CCCTGCTCAGACAAAGTATGTTCTGCTTCCGGCTTAAGGATTCGGTTTTTGCAAACGTCTATTTTCACTTTTATTGACTGGGCCCGCTCTCGTTGCTTGCGCCAGAATCACGCAGGACATTTTCAACAAACTCGACAAAAACGGGAAAACCGAACAACAAACCGTCACGCAGCTCTACTGCGAGCAGCACCAAAGCTTCCTCGCCGATCGTTTTGTCCACGGAACATGCCCCAACTGCGCATACGACGATGCGGGTGGTGATCAATGTGATCAGTGCGGAAAATTGTTGAATGCCACCGAACTCATCAACCCAAAATGCAAATTGGACGGTGCCAAGCCCGTCATTCGTGATTCGAAACATATTTTCTTGAACCTGACTGACGCGCAGGAAAATTTGGAAGAGTGGGTCAATGAATCCAGCGTTAAAGGTGAGAAAACCTCAATGTGAACGAGTTTTTGAATGGAACTGAGTGTGCGTTCCGGCGGGTGGAACTGAACAATCTTCGAACGATGTGGCAAAGCAAATGACGCGTATCATCAACTTGGCCATATCAATTCGTTCGAAACTATCTTCTCAACACCTCGAAAGATATTCTAAAATGTTTTCTGTTTGATAGGAAAGTGGTCGTCAAACTCCATCAACATTACAAAATCATGGCTGAAGGAAGGCCTCAAGCCCCGCTGCATCACAAGAGATTTAAAGTGGGGTGTTCAAGTTCCGAAAGACGAGTTCAAGGATAAAGTGTTCTACGTTTGGTTTGACGCGCCTATTGGGTACCTTTCGATCACGGCGGCATACACTCCAGAATGGGAGAAATGGTGGAAAAATCCAGATGAGGTGAAGCTGTATCAATTCATGGGCAAAGACAATGTGCCGTTCCACACTGTCCTGTTTCCAAGTTCGCTCATTGGAACCGGAGAAGACTATACTTTGCTGCATCACCTTTCAACCACCGGTTCGTGTTTTCTCTTTTCAATCGATGTGCATTGTCTTATATCGGCTTTTCCAAATAATGTCGAATATTCCAGAGTACCTGCAGTACGAAACGGCCAAATTCTCAAAGTCGAAAGGTGTCGGAGTCTTTGGAAACAATGTCTCCGAATCTAAAATCCCGGTGGACGTGTGGCGATACTACCTCCTGTGCAGCCGCCCTGAGACAGCTGACAGCCAGTTTGTGTGGACACCGTTTTTGGCTGCAAACAACTCCGAACTTTTGGCAAACCTTGGCAATTTTGTGAATCGCGTCATGAAATTTGCAACTTCAAAGTACGCGGGTGTTGTTCCCGCAGCTGCGTCGCTTGAAGGCGAAGCCGAGAAGAAGCTGATTGCGGACGTGAATGTACTCCTGGCCCAATACGTTGAGAATGTCGAAGAGTGCAAAAGTCTTAGAGCTGGTTTGAAGATTGTCATGGAAATTTCATCCCTCGGAAACGGATACCTACAAGGTGAGATTGCATATCGTACGCATATATCTGTCCGGCACTAACTTGGCGTTATCCGATGCAGACAACAAGACGGACAATAACCTCTTCACAAACCACCGCGAACGCTGCAACACCGTCATCAACGTTGCCCTGAACTTGATCTACTTGGTTTCTGCAATTGTGTACCCCTACCTCCCAAGCACTAGTGCAAACATCCAGCGTCAATTAAACGCTCCGTGCCGTCGCATCACCGACACTTGGACTGCCAAAGACATTCATGCCGACCATAAATTGGGCAAACCGGACTATCTCTTTACTCACATTGACCCAAAACGCGCAGATGAATTGCGTTCCAAGTACAGTGGATCCGCACAGAATCCCACGACTGGAGCCAACGGAGCACCCGCAGCAGCAGCAAAGGGTAAAAAAGGCGCATCTGCCAAAGTCGTCTTGCTCAGTGAAGCGCCTGCGGGAGTTATAAAGACGCCCGAAATTGTGGCTTTGGAAGCGGCCGTCAAAGCGGCTGGAGAAGTTGTGCGTACGTTGAAGACTGACAAAGTTGTTGGTGACGCACTTCAAGCTGCGCTTGCGGACTTGGTGTCAAAGAAGGAGGCGTTGACCGCGGCTGTTGCTCAGATTGGATCCGCCGAGAAAGAGAATGTGAAGCCTGCTTCTCCCGCGAAGAAGGCTGCTCCGGTTGCAGCAAAAGTAGAGGCGCCGGTCGTGGCGGCAGTGAAGAAGGCAGTTGTTGCAACGCCAGCATCAGAAGGTTCTGTACAGTATCTATGGAGTGGATGGGGTTGGATCATCCGCGAGTGAAGACCACGAGTTGAGTAAATGATGAACGGAAATTCCAAATAAATAGTCACAGATGGTGGCAGACGCAAAAGGAAACTTTATCTTTGGCGCAGTTGGCGGCGTATGCAATGTTGTTGTGAGTGCTGATCTGCGGGCTCTGCTGCAAGTGAAGGGGCTGATCACAGTTGACAGGTCTCGCATCCGTTCGACCTTGTCAAAGGTGATACAACTCTTGGTTTTCCTCACGAGACCCAGTGCTATGCTTACATCGCTATTCTCCTGCATTCCATCCATCGTTACTCTCAAAACACAACATCAACTGCCCAGTCCGTCTCCAATCCCCTCAGTTTTCGTATCGCAACGGTTTCCACGCAGTTTCTCAGATCCTGCGAGCTGATGGACCAACAGGTCTTTATCGCGGAGTTTCTCCAGTTCTGATTGGGGCTGGTCCCGTTATGGGCGTCTGTTATCTGAGGTGCGCCTAACTCTGCAATGGAGCAACTTCATTCTTGTTCTCCTCACTCACGAATTACCGCAGTTACTCGACAGTCCTTTCGGGAGTCCATTCGATGCTGTATGGGCCTCAGGCATCCATTCCAGAAGGTTCAAAGCTGGTTGACACTCTTCCGATACAGTACGTTGCGCTCGCCGGTGCTTGCGCTTCCATTCCAACATCGCTCATCTTGGGTGAGTTTTCTTATTATTTCGAAATCCCTGGGCCAATATCGCGTTTTATTAAGCCGAGTTTTTGTTGTTGCGAAAGGACCTGCGGAACGAATCAAAATCCTGATGCAAGTCCAGACTTCTTCGAACGCAGCTTCCCCTGCTGCATTGAGCAGAGGAGTCCTGGCAGTCTTTAATCCTTTGGTTTCCATCTGGAGCGCCATTCGAACAAACGGCGGTATTCCGGCGTTATTTCGAGGCACTGCCGTGACAATGTTGCGCGACTTTCCCGGCGATGCTTTTTATTTTGCAACGTTCGAAGGCATGAAGCGAACTCTGAGGGAAGTTGCGCCAACACCACGGCATAACTGGGGATCAGACAAGTATACTTTCAGCCCATTGCAAACTGTTCTCGCAGGAGGTTTTCGCAGCTTTTTCCGTTGGTCGCGCGGTCGATTTGAAACTTACCAGTGAATTTCAATCTATTTTTCGGCAGGTTTAGCGGGTTGCGCGAATTGGTTAATTTGTATTCCGATTGATTCCATCAAGACACAAGTCCAGCAAAGTAGCAACGGAGCCACTTTCTTCAGTGTCTTGAGGAGCCAAACAAGCGTTACTCGACTTTATCGGGGGCTGGGTCCAGTGCTCCTAAGAGGTAAGCATCCGTTGCTGATGATGCGTGCGTGCTGACTATTTTCGAAAAAAAAAAAACAACAACAGCATTCCCAGCATCGGGTGCATTCTTTTTAGGTGTCGAAACTGCAAGGACAGTGTATGAATCTATGTAAAACGGGACAATAAAACAGGACGCCTCATTCTAGAGATTGCAGCATTCAACTTTATTGCACAGAACCCAATGTCGAAAAGCACATATCGCAAGAATCGCCAAGCCGTATCGTTTTCGAATTCCATCGATCAAGAGGGTGCCCATGCGGTACTACTTCGAGCTTTCCTTGCAGTTCCTAACGAATCTTTTGATGCATCCAGCGATCCATGCGGCGATAGATGCGGGACTTGTTTCACAGCTTCGATTTTGGGTAACTGCCCGGATCCTTTCTTGGTGAGACCCGTGCTTTTCGGAGGAACAACTAACACGGCCTCTTTCGGTTTTTTGGCGGTCGCTGGCCTTGACCGCGGCTTGTTTGCCAAAGGATCTGGCGTAGCCTTCTTTTTTGTTTTTTTGGGACCTGCACTTCCAGCTAGAGCGGCTTCTCTTGCTGCAGCACGTCGCGCCGATTCCTCTTCGCGGGCCAGTTCTGCATTTCGCTTGTGCGTTTCTGTGTCTACTCGCTGTGCATCTGAGTGAGAGACAGGTGCCGGAATTAGCCACTGTGTATTTGCGAGTTTCTTTGGTATTAACCTTGCAGTATCCGCTTCAGTTTCGGGTTGCTAGTCACGTCGCTCGCCATCCTTCCATCGTTGTTTGTAATCAAACTGTCGCTACCACATTCGAGCAAGCTTTTCACTGTTTCCTGCAAATTATTCACGCTCGCAAAGTGAAGTGGTGTGCTGCCAAAAAAGTCGCGTTTTTGTAAATCCGGCCGTCGAATGTTGCCCCGTTCGAGTTGGTCCTTTATGAGCCGAGAGTGGCCGTTGTGGGCGGCCCTGTTTTTGATTCCGTTTGGGAAATAAGTATGAGATGTCAGAAATGGTTTCTGGGGGCTGTCTTACCAGTGCAAGGGAGTCACGCCGTAATTGTCTGGGTCCAGTTTCGCGCCGAACGCGGCAAGAAGGTTGCACACGTTTTTGTGGTTGTTCCTGTACGCAGCTGAGAGCGGGCTTGTGTATTTGCAAGTGTTGAGAAGAATACGATGGACTTAAACAGAAGAACGAGCAACTTACGTAGTACCATAAAACGGAACTCGACAATTCACATCTACTTTTTTCAGAATCAATTGATAAACAACATCCACGTCGCCCTTTTTGCAAGCATTCATAAGAAGCTCTTCGTTGCGCGTTAATGGAGACTTGGACTCCATTTTATCCTTTTCGCGTTGTAACTCCAAATCATACTGATGCTGTAAGTTCAAGAAGAGCTGGTGATTTCGCGCGGCTGCTGCTGTTGCGGCGTTGGTGCCTCTTTTTGCTGTTGAGGGAGGAGACGCTTTGGTTGGAAGTCGCGGACTGCTGGCATGTGACGATGTGGTGAGAGCTGCGGCTGACTTTGATTTGAGCATGGCATTGCTCTTTTTGGAAGGTGGCTTTTTCGAGCCTGACGACTTTGAGCTTAGGGCTGTGGTTGCGGCGGAGGTGGGAGCGGCTTTCCTTGACGGTTTCGGTGTGGAAGGGGGTTCTTTGGAAGAGTTTGGAGTAGTTTGGCGAGTTTCTACCGCGCTTTTGGACGCGTTGGCTGAGGCAGTAGCGGAGGTTGGCGCAGTTCGTTTCGCAGACATGTTCCCTCTTGATAAAGTATGAACAGTGATTTACATAAAAAAGGTTTGACGAAAATGAAATCAAACAGCAACTCTTTGTTACGGCAAAAAACCAAGTGCGCAGTTCATAAGTACGTTTCCATCAACGCCGAAAACGCGTGTTGGGTCAGCGCTAACGAACTTGAAGTGCTGGCCGTTCTCAGCAGCCGTCTGTTATGCGACGATCAGTCACGAACTTCTCGGTGGCGAGGTCGGCAGTAAGTTGGAGCCAATGCCTAATCACCTTGACTGGAGTGGGCGTAAGTGCAGCATTTGTTTTCAGATGTCGCTGATTAAAGTCTCGCCTTCCTGAAGAAGCAGCGCAAGCTTGGCTTTTTGAAGAGTTGAAACTGTTGTGATCTTCAACCCAACAACTCGACCGTAGCTCTTCTGGCCTGTACCAAAGGCTGGCAAGTTTTTGGCGATGTTCAAAAATGGCGTGCAGGAGTTTAAGATCTTCTTCACGAAATTGGACGTAACTTTAAAACCCCTCTCTCAAGAATTTGGCATCAAAAAATAAATCCTCCCTTCATCGGGGAATTCACAAAGAAAAGTTAGGTGCAACAACGACTGGATACAAAGGTTGGGTCTTGTGCCACGGCATAACTGCGAGCATCTGAGCATTGTAGGGGACAAAGCTTGTTTTGTCGGTATGTAGCAGTTGCTTATTCAAGAGAATACCACAGAGCATTCTAAGCCACTTTGGAAACAATTGGATGGTAGTGATGGAGAGAAGCGTTCAGAGTTGTGGGTGTTGAAAAATGCCATCTCCATTTTTCGCTCTGCATGCCAACATCTGTTCCCACGCATGCCATCTCACGCACTACCATTCTCACGCATTCACATGCAAAACTATCATCTTTTCTTGAGCTGAAACACAGCCACAAATAAACGCAACATCCTAACCAACACCCCTTTCAACAGATCTATCAGAATCGTGGATTCTGGCCAACCCAATGGCAATTCATGCAAAAAATCTGTTCCATGACTGTCAAGACATCTTTATACTTGAGTATGGTGTGTAACGCCATGTTTATCTGGACTCAACCTTTTCTATCTTCTTCAGAGCCGAAAAAGGTGGCCTTGCTAGCCAAGAACTTAAAGACGCATCCAGATCGATCGGCACCATTGCTGCAGACACGTGGGATTTAGCTTAAAAGTTAGGGCTTTCAGTAGCCTCAGCCATGGATGATGAGGTGAAAGAGCAATCAGCATTGCAACTTAACCCAGAGAGAAGAATCAACGCGGCCAACAACAATCAAACGCGAAACAGCTTTGGTCTTTGCTGACAAACGAACCCCTAAAACAAGTATCCAACAATGGGCATCCAGGCTTGGTATCAAGCTGAACATCTATGCAGCCAATTCCAATCCAAAAGCAAACGAAGCACGTCTCAATGAGCCAGTGCAATGTGTGCCAGCATCCGCTTCTCCCGCCCCTCATAACACGAGTGCTCATGTACCACCGACCATCCGGGTAGTTCATGAACAAACAGAATGGTCGATGCGGTCTGAGTTTTTAACATCTTTTTCAGTTGCTCATACAACCCAACCCTGACCTCCCAAAGAATTGCCAACAGTTTACATCAGAAAAGTGCCTCAAAATCCCGCCGAAAGCTGACATCACAAAATCCTCCAAGCAATATTATCAAACCGACCTGTTCTCCCTGGTATGAGCTAATTACCAAGTGTAGATCTGAGAAAAGCGTCCGACTTGTTCACCGAGTGCGTGTGTGGCCGTTGGTGCGCGCGCAACACACATTGGGTCTTCTCTACCAGCTTAAAAGAAGCACATAGTCGGAAAAAATAGATCGTTTCTGCGCAACTTTTGATCACATATCATTTGCTCTTGATTGGGTGTTTTGCTTGTATAAACGCTTGTAATCTTCCAGATCCAAACAAAGCCATGAGTTTGATGTTTTGATAGCAAATGTTGGAGTGGTTTGCGAGTTTCTGCCGCGCTTTTGGACGCGTTGGCTGAGGCAGCAGCGGAGGTTGGCGCAGTTTGTTTCGCAGACATGTTTCCTGGACGAAAATGGAAATCGAGATTGTACACCAACTCTTTGTTACGGTCAACAGCGATGACAGCGACAGCGACAGCGGATTAGCGACTGGTGGAAGGGAGCGAATAAGCTGCGGGAGTGCGGCTGGGAACGGCCAGCAACGCTTCAAGTTCGTTGGCGTGGACCCAGCGCGCGTTGTCGACGCTGACGGAAACGTATTTATCAACTGCTCGCTTGCTATCTATCCATTCTGACTGCTGCCTTTCTTCCAGACGCTGATCCATTGGGCCGCTGTTCTTGGCTGCAGTGACGAGACACAGGCCTTGACAACGCACGTGAACGGCAGTGTTCCCCTCATCAACTACAAGAGCGAAACCCCGCTAATGCGATGCGTAATGTCCCAGGCGGCGTACGAGAGACAGAACATGGACATATTCTTGACCCTGTTTGGCGGTAACTGAAAAATGACTTTGGTCTGGACCCAGTTTAAATTTCTGACATTGAAAGCGCAACTCTGTCCAGACACGCTCCGAGTCCGGGATTTGCACGGCCGTAGCGTACTGCACCATATTGCGCTCTCTGCGGGGATCCGCGGGCGCGTGTGTGCTGCGAGATATTACATGAGCTGTGTGCTGAGACATGTATCCGACATACCCGATACATCCGATATATCCGATCAATGCAATGTATCACTTGACTCCACTTCGATAATGAATGCCCGCGACTCGCTCGGAGACACACCTCTCATCATCAGCGCACGCATCGGAGACACGCCAATGATTGAGCTGCTCGCAAACGCAGGTGCCGATGTGAACATTAGAAACAATGCCGGTTTATGCGCTCGCGATTTTGGAGTGGCGGCGTATCTTTTGCAAGGTGGACGCCAGAAATTGATTGCTGGCTCGAATGCCACAAATGGAAACATCAAATTGGAATTGTTGGAAACTGCATCTCCAGTCGAAACGGTTGTCGTGTTAAATCATTCTTGCTTGGGCTCGCCACCCCTTTCGAATGGCAAGTCGCGAGGGATGCCTTCATCTGAGGAAATCCATCGGATACCGGATCCTCTTGGCTCGAGACAGTTTTCGGACGCCGTAATCGCAACTTCCCAATGTGAGCCACACTCCCCGTTCTTTTGAAGGAATCGATTCGCTGAAAGACACACAAAATCAGCCATCGAACAATCGCTGCAAACGCTGCACGAACAGTTTTCGACCAACATCACCGCAAACATGTCCTTACTACAATCAACTCAACTCGAAACTTAAGATTTACATCGCACGTGCGCCACTTTGCGAAAACGCAACGCTCTTTTACAATCGAAAGCAGTCGCGCTGGAAGAACAGGCTGCAAACTGTCGAAAAGCGCGTATTAAGCGCAAGTTTGAAGCGGACGTGGAAACAAAGCGTTGTAAACGGATGCGCGAGGTTGTTGACGAACTGACAGTTGCTGGCGTGCCCTGTGAGGATTCTAGTAAGGTCGCTTCAAATCCGGATCATCCAAAAGATACCCACAAAGTGGACATACACATGCAGTTGGATGCATTGAATGATTTTTTAGCACGTAAAGAGGCGGAGGAGCAACAACTTCTGCGGGATATTGCAGCTATAGAGGACCTCCCAAGACCCAATGAAGAATTATGCAAAATGATATTTTCAGCATGCTGCTGTGTTTCATTGGATGAAGTTGGTGCCTCATTGCTGGAGCCAGTGCTGGACTGGCTCGATAAAACTGCTGATGAACAAAAAGCTGAGTAAATAATAAATTATTTCTGACATCTATTAGTCCCAAAATAACAACAACGAAGGATATAGCATCGGCCCTTCAAAGAATGGTTTGTTATATCAATACTCTTTCTCCAACGGCAGAGTCTCAATCATGCGGTTGTACAGATTCTTGAACTCCCAAATGTCGCCGCGGATTCGTTTAAAGTTGACCAAGTACATCGCGTCCAAGTTCTTGAGCTTGAAGATTTCAACGTTGAACGTGATCTCATCCACAAAGTACAGAATTTCCTTGGCTCCATTGTCGGCATCAAGGACAGCAGGATCCGCTTTTCCAGTAGCGGACTTGTCTGTGGACTTCAGCGATTGACCGTCGAACCCGCGATTATAGTTGATTCCGAAGGTAGTAAGATATTGAAACCGCTTGGCAATCCAAACTGGAAAGTTGCTTGAGGCTCCCGGCACCTTGCCGCCTTGATCTTTCACGCAGAAGTGAATTGCTTTTGCCAACGCTGGCTCCAGCACAACAGACTGCACATCCTGGAGTTTTTCTTCCAACGCAGCCACATCTTCTTTCGTTGCATGTCCGTTTTTGACAACAGTTTGTAGATCCACTGGTACACCATTCGTCCGGCGCCCTGTCCCGCGCTTTTTGCCGTCTCCATCCACATCGCCTCCAGAAACTTGTTTCTTTTTCAAAATTACACCCGGTTGCTTCACAACTAACCGGAATTCGCCCAACGCTGCACCTTTGGTCGCCTCAACTTCCAACCCAGCATCAATCAGCGCCATCTCCAAATCATCAAGCAGTGCCATGGGATCACGTGCACTCAAGGCACGCTTATCGATGGGCCCGCTGTGAAATTTAAGTCTCTTTGCCACGGGGGTGCTACCTTTTTGTGAGTATCGAAGGTGGTAGTCACTAGCGCTGATGCTGATGCCGCCCATACTGGGACGTGTTGCGGATGTGAATGTGCTGGGCGTGCGCGCCATTTGTTGGGAAGCTGTGATGGTGGTTTGATTGGCATTTTCAGGGCCGTTTGTGGAGGCAGCGGGTGTGGCCCCGCGAAAGTATGGCCGCAATTTGGATTTCGAACGTGTCTTTGAAATATCGATTGGGGGAGTTTTGAGCGCGGAGGGGGGTATGGCTGCAGTTGATGAAGTTGCAGTGCTGGGTGTCGGGTTTGTAACGGTAACGTCATCAGGGATTGGAGAAACAGAGTCTTTCCTCTCTGGGATGAGGTGCAGAATATCTGATCCATCGTTTACATTGGTTATTTGCTCAACCGAGCCTTCGATCTCTTGCGCTGCCCAGTCGACGCGTTTGCTGTTGTTACTGACATTTGGTGTTGGTAGCAGTGCTGGTGGGGATGGAGGAGGTGGGCTTGACGCTGATTTTGCCATAATTTCCGATTTCGAAATGACCTGCAAACGTGCCGGAGCTGGGTTGGGTGCGAGGGGGAAGCCAGGCACTACTCCCGATGCTGTTTCTGCAGATTGAGTTTCGGCAAGTTGTGTTTGCAATTGCTGAGGGGATTGAGGTGGCGTTGGTGCAACAGACGATGGAATACTTTGAACTGTTTCTGTGGGGCTGTCAGGTTCAGCCGCATCATCGATTCCCAAGAGTTTCTGCAGATTTCCATCATGTTGAGTTTCACACATCGTTTAAATTCAGTTCGGCGGATTGCTCACCTTTCTGCGCACAAGTTCCTCCTCAAATATCGACACAGCCGGCGCTAACCATGAGTGACCCATAATATCCGCCATTTGAGCTCTTTCCTCGGGATTTGTGATGAGCATGATTCCAATGAGGTCAATTGATCCCGCAGAAAGCCGCTCTGGATAGTCTGGTTTTGCAGACATGATATATTTGTAAAGCAGGTGAATATTTGCACCGTCCGGATTCGTGGGATCGTCATCGAACGGGAGATAGCCGCACAGCATCGCGTACAGGATCACTCCGCAGCTCCATATGTCCGCCGAGACACCAATGTATTTCTGAGGTCACATGGTTCAACAAATAATTTTAACCACCCCTCATCTAAAACGCATCACTCACATCTTTAAGAACAAGCTCTGGGGCTGCGTATGCAGGAGACCCGCATGACGTATCGAGGAGGTTGGAATCATTTCGGACAGACTGACTTGCGAATCCGAAATCGGCAATGACAACATTTGGGCTTGGGCTCTCGTTCGAGTCCAGGAGGATATTTTCCTATCCATGCAAAAGGTCAGCGGCATGGACATTGAGAGAAAAGCAACGCACCAGTTTCAAGTCCCGGTGCACAATGCCAATGCTGTGAAGGTAAC
>QEAP01000722.1:0-11339 GCA_006535975.1 Chytriomyces confervae | reverse complement strand
CGTGCCGTGTAGTTTCAGTGCATGATCGCTTCAAAATCAAAGACACAAATCACCTCAAAATGTTTCCGAAACGCTCCCGAAGTCGCCTCAAACCCTCGCGACAAATCCAACCGATGCGTGACTTGAACACCCGTTTGCTCCCAAAACACTGGCACAGACCCACGCACCATCAAAAAAGACGCCAAATAACTCGTCCCACCGACACCCCCACCGCCAGACCCCGCCGTAGACTCAACCACAAACTCAGTCTCCACAAAATTCGAACACGACCCTTCATCATCAATCCCTCGCGCATTGAACCGCGTTCCAGCGTTCCTGCAAGACAATCTCGAAAGAATCGCAAGTTTGACGGATGAAGACGAAACAGGCTGAATCCCGACAAATCCTTGAATCGCGCAAATCAACAACGCAGATGCATCCAATGCAGCACGATGCTCGGGTGAGATTTCAAGGGCCCGCATCGCAGCAATCGGAGTCATCATGAACGCGTTCCAAAAGTACGTCGGATCCGCCGTGTCCAGAACAGATTCCAAGGATTTCGGAAGCGACACTGCTGCGTTAATCGAGCGCGTGAGATCCACTTCAGGGGAGTAATAAAACGTTCCCGTGGAAAACAGTTTAATCAGATGCGCGCATGGGTGTGGTGGGGAATCCGTTTCAATGTTGTTTGAGTTTGAGGAGGATTGAACTTCTCGGATTTTGCTGAGAAAGGTTGAAGCGGCTTTTGCAGCTTGAGGTTGGGAATTTATGGCGCTTTGAAACTGCGAATCTGTGCGATTGAGTTCATCGAAATCGTCCCATTCGCCGTTCGTCAAGGAAATAAAAGAAACACGGGTGATCCGGAACACCGTTGCCTTATTCACAACACCAACGGCTGTGCGGTCAACCACGAGCGCAATGTAAATGTCTGAGAAATAACACGAATATTAAGGAATAATTGGAGCAATAAGAACATATTCAACATACCGCCATCAAACTCCACAACACCAAGCAGTCCGTAGATAGTTCGATTCAACAAAGTCCGCTGTGTGTCTTTTCGAGATGGGTTGGCTGCAATGATCTTCATTGTCACGCCGGCCGTGCGCCGACCCTCCGAGATGGTGGCAGCCTCTGTACTGCATTCGATGGCCACGTTGTTGCTGCTGATGACCACTTTCCGCGGATGCGCATACCCAAATGTCGTTACTTGCATTTATGGTGCGTAAATATTTACTTTCAGATTTAAAGTTTTGATTGAACACTCAAATGCTCACAACAACCCACTTGCATTCCTTCCAAACAGGATGGATGTGCTTGCTGCGTCAAATCAAAACAGATACAGACCGTGCATGCTCCGTGTCCCGACATTTCCTTCCGTTAAATTAACGCTTCCGAAAGCGGAGTTAGCAACGCCACTCTAAGCTAAAATGTGATGCGCACACTGTACTAGCCAAAGGCAGTACTGCGTCGGGAAGGTGAAGTAAATAAATATCATTTACAAGGTAGCCAAGGCCGCTCGCTTGTGATGACAATTAGCAAAAGAGTAATGCCGTCAATGGGAGAACAGCACCGCGGACATTTACAAGCCTCATCCGCCCTTATGACTTTTGCACACTAAGCTTATACTCTGCAGGTACCCAAATTCCATTCCGCTTTTGTGTATAAATCATTTTGTCCAAGTCCCATTTGCATGAATTTCATATCCACGCTCAAATCTCATTTCTGTCCTCCTTACCCGCGCTACTGCGTATATAAAGCCAGCATGCACATCCTCCACTCCCACCATAAACAAACAACATACAAAGATCCTACAAAGCTACTACATACACTACACAACAATGCAGTTCATGTACACCATCACTCTGATTGCCAGCCTCGTCCTCTCCGCGTCCAGTCGCCCACTGTTTCGTCGCCAAGATGCTTCACAGCTGATTACGGGCAAATTTGACAACTGCAATGTGGGTGGAGCTGAAAACGCCATCCAAGGAGACGGAAACATTCTCGAAAACATCAAAGCCGGAACAATGTACTATGTGTACGCTCCAGACAACAACCCGGCCAATGCTCAGATTCTTACGGTCAAGTCGTGGAAGCCGCTTCAAGACACAGTGAACGCCAACAACGTGCAGATCGCTGGGGATGGACAGAGCGTCAGTGTGACCAACATCAACAGCGAGAACCAGCTGAGATCAGACGTTGGATTTGACGCGGCACAGCTGACTTCATTGGGTGTTACTTGTGATGGACCTGCCAACGAGTGGCTCGTACCGGTGTTTGTGCCAGCGTCTGCCCAGTAGCAGTAGCAGTCTGTCTAGCGGCAGTGTTCCCAGTATCAGTCTTCTTTAATGTGCATGTGTCTCGTTGTCGTTCTTTGTCCAATTAAAAGCATTCATATTGTTATGATCAGTTGTCACGTAAACTTATAAAGATGATGCTCTTCAAGAAGCCAGAAAAGCAACCACTTTGTCGTAAGCACTTAAGCACTTAAGATATGCGCATGATAAGATGAGTTGGTATTGACCTGTTTGGTTGTCAGGATCAATCAGAGCGACAACAAGGACGAGACCAACAACAGTGTCCGACGACAAAGCATTCGACGAGAGGCAGAAACGCGACAGCCAATACTAACAATGCTTGAGATGGGGTTACAAAAACACGCGAAGAGTTGGCATGAGTCACAACGGAGACTTGGATTGGCACGCCCCTTTAAAACAGGAATAAATTGAAAGGGAAATTACACACATACAAGCATGACCCTTCTCTCACATCTGCTCGTCAGTGCATCCACCGACGCTCAACGGACCGCGTGTGTGGCGTTCTACTCCTGCATCGGATTCACACTCATCTCCACTGCCAATGACGCCAGCGCAACCGACACCTGGCTGCATCTCTTTGACACTCCACCCACCGCTTACTCCATCAAAACTGCCCAAGATATTGCAGATGCTGAACTAGACAACCCTGCTCGCTCGCAAGAAGGAGCAAAGGTCGCTCTTCGCATCGTTCTCGCTGAATCCCTTGACAACAAGAACGCCGATTACGATCTCGATGCCTCGTTCGCGCGTCTCTCTGAATTGAAGGGTGCCGATCTTGTCTTGGGCGCCTCTGTCTATCTCATCTCGTCACATCTGAAGGTCCCCCACCATTTTTTATTTTATCTGTTATCAGTGGCCCCTTATCACTCCGCTCACAACTACTTTTTTATAAAAACAGGAATTTGACGCGGCTCTCTCTGCTGCTGGATTTGCATCCGTCTTGTACCCACTCAAAAAGGGGTTTCAAACCCTTGTTTCATATGACCCAGTCGGAAACCTTGTCTGCGTGTCCGATGCCCAACCCGCTCCCTTCGTGCCGGTCCCGTCCCCGCGAATCTCTCCACAATCAGGACCCTCAGTTTCAGAAGAAACCAAGAAACAATTCACAGGTCTTCCAACCTTAAGCGTCGATGAATTAAGCCCCCACCTCGACGCATACCTTCCAACCGGTCAAAACCCCATCACATACACGAGCGAAACCATCAACAATTTACCCGTCTCTAAAAAGATTGGTGTATTGACTTCAGGAGGTGATTCGAGTGGAATGAACGCTGCTGTGCGTTCTGTTGCAAGGATCGCGTTGCAGAGGGGTTGTGTTCCATTTGCAATTCATGAAGGGTATGAAGGACTTGTTGAAGGAGGGGACATGATTCGAAAACTGGGATGGGGTGACGTGCGCGGCTTCTTGACGATTGTTTGTATTTTTCTTGCGCAATTTCTGGTGTTTCATTCCAGTTATTCACTTCTTTTCAACATTGATCATTTTAGGGAGGTACGGTGATTGGAACTGCGCGCTCAGCGCGTTTTCGTACGCGTGAAGGTCGTCTTATGGCCGCATACAACATGATCAAGAACGGCATTGATGCCCTTGTCGTGTGTGGCGGAGACGGTTCTTTGACTGGCGCAAACTTGCTGCGATCTGAATGGAAGGGGCTTTGCGACGAACTCGTCGACACGGGTAAATCGTCATGATTTCTCAATTACGATTCAACCTGATGTTAATCTTGTATGCAGGCAAACTGACCACTTTGGAATGTGAGCACCTGCGAGAACATCTCACGATTGTCGGCCTGGTGGGATCCATTGACAATGACATGTCCTGCACAGGTAACAAAAACAAGTCATGACATAACCTGAATCATTTCTCACCATTGTCAACACACCAAAACCTCAGACATTACAATTGGGGCCGTCACATCGCTTCACAGAATTTGCGAAGCTCTCGATTCACTGACTTCTACAGCTCAATCACACCAACGTGCGTTTGTTGTTGAAGTGATGGGTCGACACTGCGGCTGGCTCGCTCTTATGGCTGCCATCTCTGTTGGAGCTGATTGGGTGTTTTTGCCTGAAAGACCTCCTCCAATTGATGCTGCTAGATACGGCGAAAACTGGGAAGAAGAAATGTGTGAAAGGCTGAGTCAGGTGCAAAATTTTCGAAGCTTTCCTTCAACGGCTTCATCAGTACTTTCTAACATTGCTCTTCAATCCTTTTTTTTTTTTTTTTACCAGAACCGCAAACTTGGATGCAGAGTCAGTTTGGTGATTATTTGCGAAGGAGCAATCGATCAAAACTTGAAGGCCATCAAACCAGACTATGTCAAATCCGTGCTTGAAAGCCGACTCGGACTGGACACGCGGGTTACAACTCTTGGGCATATCCAGCGTGGTGGAGCACCTTGCGCGTATGATCGTTACTTGGTAAATTGTAACTTGATGACTCCGATCATATCATGTTTTTGATTATATTCTTTTGCGTTGTTTTTTTAGGCGACCGTTCAGGGCGTTGAAGCTGTGGAAGCCGTTTTGCGATCCACTCCAGACATTCCTGCACCAATGATTGGAATGAATGAAAACAAAATCACTGCAACGCCTTTGATGGATGCCGTTCAGAAGGTAAAATGCATTTTTTTACACAGACAACCTCATTTCTTGTCTTGACCCATGAATATATTTTAGACCCAAGAAGTCGCAAAAGCTATTGCTGAAAAAGATTTTAAGCGCGCCATGGATTTACGTGATCCCGAGTTCTCAAGTGCATATAATGCTTACATTGAAAGCCATTTGCTTGGACTCGAAAACGAAAATCAAATTCCAGAGGACCAGGTTTGTTGATTTGCCTGGGCCGTCACTGAAACTTTACTTACACCCAATTTCGATTCAGCGTATGCGCATTGGTATCATTCACACTGGAGCACCCGCAGGTGGCATGAATGCAGCAACCCGTGCAGCCGCTCGACTATGCTTAAACCGTGGCCATGTCCCGCTCGGAATCAAAAACGGATTCTCTGGTCTCGTCCGCTCTGAGGTCGCACCCATTTCTTGGCAACAAGTCATCAACTGGCAATCCCTCGGTGGCTCAGAACTCGGAACCAACCGCGACCACCCAACTCCCGTTGCTGGAACAAACGTTCCGGACATTAGCGATGCGTACGCGACAGGATTCATTGACTGCGGCCTTATTGCGTATGCTCTTCAAAAACACAATATTCAAGCACTTTTAATTATTGGCGGGTTTGAAGCATTCACTTCTGTTGTCACGTTAAACGCTGCTCGTCAAATCTACCCCGCATTCTGCATTCCGATGGTGATTCTCCCTGCCACGGTTTCAAACAACGTTCCAGGAACCGATGTCTCGATTGGAAGCGACACTGCCCTCAACACGATCGTAGAATGCGCCGATCGCATCAAACTCAGCGCAACAGCATCCCAAAAACGCGTGTTTGTCGTTGAAGTGCAAGGCGGAAACTGCGGATACTTGGCAGTCATGGGCGGCCTCGCATCCGGCGCAACAACCGTATATATCCCCGAAGAAGGAATCAGCCTCGACATGCTGCAACGCGACGCAAAACACCTCAATTCACGATACCTTGAAGAAGAAATTGATGCCAAGAAGAACGAAGGACGAATCATTTTCAGGGCTGAAGCTGCTAGCAACACGTACACAACGCAAATGTTGAGCGCAATTTTTAAAGATGAAGGGAAAGGATTGTTTGATAGCCGGACAGCCGTGTTGGGACATTTACAGCAAGGTGGGATTCCGTCTCCATTGGATCGAATCCGTGCAACACGGATGGCCGTCAATTGCATAGATTGGATCCAAACCGCGTTTGCCGAGGCAAAAGAGAACCGTTTAATTTCAAAAGGTGCATCGAAACTGGATACAGCCGCGTTTGCAAATATTGTAGGGTACAATAATAACCCGGAACATGCAGTTGTGGTTGGAGTGAGGGGATCTGATCTTGTGTTTACACCTGTGGAGAAATTGTTGGATGAGACGGATTTGGAAAAGAGACGCGGAACAAAAGCATGGTGGATGGGGCTGATGCGGTTGATTAAGGTTCTTTCAAAGTATTACTATGAGCCTGCAGGACAGGAGTAAGGTGTTTTTTTGGTCTGTGTGTTGATTTATGTGTTGTTGTTTGTTGCTCTGAAGTCATGAGCACCTATGCTTGTTCCCTTTTTCTCTCTCTGCGTGCAGTGACATATAATATACTTGGAATTAGAACAATCTCTTCCACCCTATTGATGTATCAACCAATCAGTGTATCAACTTTTTACCAAGAACCAGAAGGTACACAGATTTTTTATCCATTTCCACAAACTTTTTCACAAGATTTTCGGCTCCACATGCATGTCCTGTTGAAAAATGGATCTGCTTGTTTTCATCCTTGCTTCTGCTGTATCCGTTTGTCACAAACCTTTCCCACAACATCATTCACCATACAAATACGTACACTACGGGCAATTATATTCTTGTGCAAGAATTTTGAGCCAACATTCTTGCACAAGAATGCGAAAGTCTTGTGCAAGAATGCGCGGCAATTCTTGTGGAAGAATGGGGGGATATTCTTGTGCAAGAAGAGAAATAAATCCATTGGCAAGAATGCCGGAATATTCTTGTGTAAGAATGAGAAGACCGTTGCATTATTCCACAAGAATGTGCTGGCATTCATCCACAAGAAATGTGATCAAAATTGATCCACAAGAATTTGCACTTGTGCATTCTTACACAAAAATGCACATGTATCTGAAAATACATCCAAAAGAATGCACAAGGGAATGAGACAAGAATACCACCAAGACACTCAGAAGGAACAGACAAAGTTGCATTCTGATGATGATGAGGCACATAGAAAAAGTAGAAACTGCGTGACAGAAATTGTGTGTTTATATTTAACAAGCATTTGACATGACATGTTGCAAACTCTAGGTCCTCAAGTAACGCCTATCCTGGCTCAAACGATTGTTTCAACTACACAAGCTATGTACTGGTGTGTCTCTGCTGAATGTTCAGTGTAGCCTGCAGGTTGTGCATTTGTAGTACTGTTGACTGACTATAGGTGATAGAGTCCATTACCTGATGACGAACTTGGTGAGGGTTGTCATGTGGAGATGTGAGATTGTGGTGATGAGTCTTATAAATCTCCAAACTTGTGTAAAATAAAGTATGTACAGTCTTGGCAAAATGACTTGGCATACTGCTTATAATTTATCACACATTGATGGCATTTTACCGTGTATGACACAGGGTGTTTATAGGTCTCCTTTATTTGAGTACATAGGGGAACCAATGGTCCACCTTGACTGTGGTCTGCAATAATTAAGATGGAATTCTGACAATAAATTTTGATTGTGTTTTGGCAACTGATTTATTATCAATTATTGAGAAAGTTATTGATCTTGTGTGGGGTTTTCTTGAGTGGCGATGACCTTCCTTTTGATTGAAGGTGGTCTGCCTCTGGGCTTTGGTGCCACATATGCCAACGAAAGCGCTTTTTCAAGATCATTTTTGAGAATCTCACTTGGTTGCAGTACAAGCTTTATAACAGCTCTTCGTGTGGGGAAATGATAAATGTTGATGCAGAATACATCATCTTGAGAATGCCGGATGTGGAACTTGTGACCTTTAGTTTCTGCGCCTTGTTTTTTTGCAACTGTGCAATTATCAGAGCAGCAATGCTGAGCATTGATGACAAGAGCATCACTGCAATTGAACAAAATGCTCCTCAGACTTGGGACTATGACTGGACAGTGGTGATGATATTGACCAGTCAATACAAATTCCGTGCCAGTGGCTTTGTTTTGCGATGTGTCAACTGAAGTTACTTGGAGAATGATAGGCAGACACTTGTCTAGATAGACAAACTGTTTCAGTTTCAAAACAGAGTTGCTGGAAGTATTTGCTGTCTTGGTAGCCTTGTGTTGAAGGGAGTCATTGCAAAGAAAGACACCTTCAATCTGAAATGATCCTCCATCCACCAGATGCTGCACAGCCATGTTGTTTGCAAACTGCATCAAAACGTCTCGTGAGGGATGTTGACGACTTGTGTGCCCTATGCAACTGCGAATGATTTTGTTTGAGCTTTCAAATGCCTCTGTGGCACATAAGCGTGGTGGACCAAAACGACTGGTGAAGACTGGGATATGGCGAAGGAGGTGAAGCTTTGGCTTGACAACATCATAGAAGTCTGGAGTTTTGGAGGCATGAAACACAAAGTGATCCATATACTTGGTAAAGTCCGCATTATATGGAGCCACATCAATGTGTGACATGTACAAGTGAGCAGCAAGATGAGATAGTGACACCCAAACTTCAAGTAGCTCCTTTGTTACAACATTTGGTAGTGCAAATGGAGCAACCTGGACAAAGAGACAAAAGTTTTTGCCATTCAGGGACTTGACATGGTGGACCAGAGAGTGGCCATGGATTTTGTCTGAGAGCCCATCTTGCTTTACACCTTCCAGATAGGCCTTCAAATCCTGCTTTTTCCTCTCACTCAAGCCATGTATTGTTGCCTGCATAAGATATTTGACAATCCCAAGAAGCATGCAGTGCAGGATTTCAACAGGAGTATCCAGAGGGCCCGTAATGAAAGGAATTTCTGCACTGGTTCCAAGCAATGGGTTCATTGGAGGACTTGAAAAATGGTTGGCAAGGAATTTGTTGAAGTGGTAATCTTTGATACTGGCTAATTTCATTTCGCCTGACACAATCTCAGGGGCAATCTGTTTTTGCTTGACCAGATTTGTCCAGTTTGTCAGTTTTTCCTTAAGACAGGTAAAACTATGTAACTTGTTTGTCTCTTGGCATAGCAAGAACAGGTGAAGCAAGCTTGGATTGGAAGGCGTGTGAACATCACAAATTCGACAAGGTTTTGAAGATGCAAGACCAGAATGTGAAACTATGCTTGATTGTGCTGGATTATCTCCTAAAATTTGAAGTATACAAGCTTTGAAATATCTATTAGAAAACTATCTACAAGGAGAAAAACACATGAATAAAGCTCACCAGTGACAAGAACATCTTCTTTCAGTGTTACATCATAGACAGCAATACCACTGCGCAGCTCTCTCATGCAGTGAACAATGATTTCAGCTGTTTCAATTGCAGAAGCAGTTTTTGCTGTGCAAATGAAGTTTATGTTTGCTTGCTGTTGGGTGGCTTTGAAGGGGAGGCCAGCAAGTGTGAACAACCAAGACTCATACTTGTTCCATTTTTTTGACACGTTCCCACTTGTGTCATCATTAAACAACGTCAATGGTACACTAATAACTTGCCGTCCTTTCGCTTTGGCACGAAGTGGACTGCCTGACTTGGTACTTCTGGCAAGTGATGCCGGGATGTTTTGGCCAAACTGAAACGTCTTAACAACCCGTAGATCAACAGAAGAAGGAATGCTGCTGGCAGGAACTACAGTGTCCTCATCATCAATAATCAGGCATCCATTGGTGATCATAGCTTGTTTCCCACAGGCGATTATGGATCCATCTTCTGTTGCAGCAAAAGTCAGAGGGACAATACAGACACTCTGCCTTGTCCACAATGGTAAGCTTCTCCAGCAAAAATGTCAAAGTGCCCATTTCCATGCTGAACTCTAACCATTGGGGTTGGGATTTCCTCAACCCATTTACTTGAATGATACAGTTCTGAACTGATTTCTTGTAACATGGGCATTGTTTGCAACTGACTCCGAATTCGTGGATTTGCAAATGCAAGCCGAATGGTTTGCTGGATTGGGATATAGTACACATGTGTGTCACCAATATGAAACAGCTTTGGTGAAAAATTCAGCAGAGCTCTTATGTCAGTTGACAAAGATCGCAGCCTCCCAAGGGTTGGTGCATCAGGATCATTGTAGACATTGAGAATTGCAGCTTGCTGATTTCTTGAGAATGCTGCTGAGCCGACCCCATTGAATAAAGACATCAGTCTAAATTCTAGCTTGGAATTGAATGGACGGTGGGTCCTATTCTTGAACTTATTTGTGTCGACAGAGAAGTCCCATCCTTCATCAGGCTTGCTCTCAGGTACTGGATCCACCTCAAAGTCACTGCATTCAATGTCACTGTGTGGATCTTCAGAGAAGATATGACTGCTCATACTGAAATCTGAGTCATCGTCGGAACTGGGAAGGTTGTCATCCCAAAGAGCAACTTTGCCAATGTCAGTACTACTTGCATCTGGGTTGCCAGTGCCAGCAACCTCATTAAGATCTGTATTGAGTAGTAAATAAATTAGAAGAATATTCATGATGATGCTTGAAACTTTGAGAGTGCAAACCTTGCATGTCATTCGGCTCAATACCAGCAGCTTTCACAAGAGGATCAATATCCCAACTTTCAGTGTCCCACAGGTCAGGGTTGCAATCGTCAATGTTGCAATCGTCAATGTTGTGAGCATCAATGTTGTGAGCGTCAATGTTGTGAGCGTCAATGTTGTGAGCGTCAAAGTTGAAAGCATCCAAGTTGTGATCATTAGGATCCAAGTTATGATTGTCCAAGTTGCAAGTGTCCGAGTCGTGAGTGTCTGAGTTGCGAGTGTCCAAGTTATGATTGTCCAAGTTGTGAGTGTCCAAGTTGCGAGTGTCCAAGTTATGATTGTCCAAGTTGCAAGTGTCCGAGTCGTGAGTGTCCAAGTTGCGAGTGTTCGAGTTGCAAGTGTCTGAATGGCAATCATTGGGATCCAAATTGTGATTGTCAGTTCCCCATCTCTTGGCATCATGAGATTGGGCATGGTGCATTTCCATGTTATCAATGTCAAGGTCGGCAACACCTGCAGTAAGTAAAAAAGCATTAGAATGATATGCATGATGACATGTATAACTTTTTAGATGCAAACCTTGGTTGTCTTGCACCTGAATAGCAGTAGCTTCAATTTTCTCCACATGATTGCGACTTTTAAAGTGGCGGCAAGCAACAGACAGAGGGATTGACACTCGCTGAAACAAGGCACCACAGCTATGGCATTGAAGCCCTCTGTGAACTTGAGCAAAATGCGTTTCTTGAAGGTATGGCAGCATCAGTGTCGGTGTAGGAGGGTCT
>QEAP01000720.1:0-11354 GCA_006535975.1 Chytriomyces confervae | reverse complement strand
TTGGTGCATCCACGCAAAAGGGACCACTTGGATTGTACGTGGTCTTGCGTGACAATACAATACTGATTACACAGAATCGGACCGTGTATCCAGGACAGAATACTGGGAATGCGGTTGTGGGGTTGTGGGTTCCACAAGGAGACGCGTCGAGAGCGGTGATTTTGGGGTCTATGGAAACCGGGGCTGGTAGCAAGCAGCAAAGGAAAAGGGACGGTGGTTGGAGCGAGGGTTTTTTTGGCTTGCAGCGAAAAGATCGCGTGCCGCCCATCAACTTGTCGGGGGCTGCGATACAGAATGTTACAGCAGGAGTGTGAAAAAATTAAAATGGTTTGATTATTGAAGACTCGTCTATTTGAAGACTCGGCAAGAGTATTTCAAGAGGGACACTGTCAGAACATGCGATGTGATTGCGTTATTCAAATGTTCGTTCGAGTCCTTCTTTTAAGCGACTCTTGCGCCGGTCGTAGCACAGGCCGCAAGCCACGTGCAAAATGAGCATCGAGAAGAGCGCGAGTGTGATTTAATGAATGAACACTGTCGCGTGCATTTCTTCGTAACGGCATCCCAGTTTCTCGGCAAGATTGGGAAATGCCGTGTTTTGAAACGGTAGCCTGTTGACGAAAATGTCCCTGCTGTAGCTTTGAGGATTCGAGTCCTGCGCTTGTTTGTGGGTATTCCATATGTGGTTGGAATGGCTGTTGGATGCATTGAAGCTAGTGAGTTCTGCAGTTGAAACGAAGGCAGCGGCGGTATGTGGCAGTAAGGTGGTAGCAGGTGGAAGCGACGCAGGAACGTTGCTAGTGATTGCAAATGAGGCCATGAATTTTTTTGAGACTCTTTCTAATTCTGCCCATTCTGGAAAACTGTGGTCTCTCCGTCGAACAAAAAAAAATAAAACATCAACAGCTCACTTCCTTTTTTGAATATAACGTCAAAACTGGCGGTAGAGAAAAGGCGTTTCTGATGAATAAAAAAGCTCCGAGTTTTTCTTTTTCAAAATCTTTTTGCCAGTGATGAAATGCCTGTTTCTGTCACGGCGCTGGTACGCAACCGACAACACTGCAATCAGTGCCAGCACGGCACCTAGTCCCAATGCATATACCCAGAAATGCGGTAGATGCTGCTCCACGTTTTGCATGAACGGATATTCAAGCTTATCAAGCCGCAGCCGCTCAGGAAACCCTCCTTGAAACCGCAGCTTGTCCGCGTTCAAGTCACCTGGTATCGCCGAATGTTCTTTATCGAAGTAATGGGTTTCAGTGTGGTCATTAAAATGTTCGGCAGCGGCGGCAGCTGTTGGGTCCTCCAGTCCGTGGTGCTCAGGCGCGTGATCATCATGATGGTCATTATCGTCATGACCCGTTTCGTAGTCGTCGTCTTCTCTCAGGGACTGCAGGATTTCTTTTACGAGTTCATGCGTGTCCACAGAGACTGTTGGAACTGTGGGAACTGCGTTAATTGGTGGAACGGCATTCGCGCTGGGAGAGGCAGATTTCGATACTCCAGGAGCATCTTGTAGGACTATAGCAGGTGGTACTGGTGGTGGTACTGGTGGTGGTGCCTGAGATACTTGAGACATGAAGAGTTCTAGACGCTTTTTTTTTTGTTCCTATTTTTGGTAGCTTGTTCGGTCCTTCTGTTTTTACACTACTTGAATCCATTTATAGAAACACACTGCCTAAAATAGAAACATTAGTCGATGTCTCCGATGGTCCCATTTCTTGTTTATGCCTCGCGTGGAGATGTATGAGATGAACGAGGAGAAGGATGCGTAACCAGACGAGACGACGGAGAAAGCACACCACGCTTTTGAAACAAGCGTACACTCAGTCCCAGGATCCTGACATCTCATCACAGCTTCCAAAGTGTTTATAAAGAAGTGGCCCCTGAATTCTGGACGAAAGTAAAATAAAGAGCAATCAATTTTCTTTTTTGAAAAAAAAAAATGGGAAATTGTCAATCTGGGCTGACACCCGAAGACCGTGAGGCCATGGCAGTCACGAAGCAGATTGACGTTCAGCTGAAACAGGACAACGAAGTGTCAAAGCAAGTCGTGAAGCTGTTGCTGCTGGGTGAGGATAAAGCCGCCCCCATCTTCTTGCAAGTGACGAGAGGGATTTCCCACTTGATGGCGATCCCCGTTTCGAAGTGCAAAACACGCACACGCGTTCTTTCTTTCGAATCGAAAAACTTGAAAAGCTGCTGCTAGCGAAGCAGCTGCTATTTTTTATTATATTTATTTATCATTTTGTTGTTTTCAGGTGCCGGCGACACTGGGAAAAGCACGATTCTGAAGCAAATGAAACTAATCCACGGCATTGGATTCTCCAACGACGAACGGAAAGCATTTAAAAGCGCCATCATGATCAACATCATCACAAGCGCGAAAACTCTCGTCAAAGCCATGTGCCAGTTAAAGATTCCATTTGGGTTTGATCCGGGGCAAATCCATGATCCTCAGTCGCAGGCAGACAACGCGCATAAAGGGTCATGTGCAGAAGGATTAGGGCGAGAACTTGGTGGAGATAATACTCTGGGCGTGTCAGCAATGTCCATCATGGCTGCAACACTGGAACGAAATCCCGTGGCATTGGCGGCGAGGAACTTGTACCGGAAAACTGAGGATGAGAATGGGAAAGATACCAAGCAGCCTGCGTGCGCCAAAGTGATTGAAGCATGTGACGTGACGTTTTGCTTTTCAGACGACATTACGATGCCGTCGGATGTGTATGCAGCGATTTTGGAGTTTTGGCAGGATCCGGGCGTCAAATATTGCTATAGTCGGTCGAACGAGTTTCAGCTACTGGATGCGTGTGCATAGTGCGTACTCCTCGTACTCCTGGCTCCTGACTTTAACATAACATTCTCAACAAAAACATAACATCATGATATTTTTCAGCTACCTAGATAATGTCGAGCGAATAGCGAGGCCCGACTATTTTCCCACGGACCAGGATATTTTATCCGCTCGAATCTTGACAACGCGGGTCACAGAAATCAATTTCCAAGTACAAGATATTCCATTTAAAGTGTTTGATTTGGGCGGGCAGAGAAGCGAGCGAAAGAAATGGGTGCCGTACTTTGACGACGTGAAGGCGATTCTGTTTCTTGTCGCCATCAGCTCGTATAACCAAGTTTGCTTTGAGGATAATTGCACAAACAGAAGTAAGTCCTTTCAAAGATTGAAGAAGTGGGTACTAACAACGGATGAATCAGTGGTCGAATCCATGACGCTCTTTGGATCCATTTGCAATCACGCAGCATTCCGAAGGACAGCTATGGTCGTGTTTATGAACAAGATTGACTTGTTTCGAAGCAAGCTGGAAACTTGTCCCGTCAGTCTATACTTTCCAAACTTTACAGGTAAAGATGAGCAGTTACTTTGTTTTCCTCGATGTGGGCCTTACTCTTTATGAAAATGCAGGGCTCTGCACGTATGAAAACGCGAGTGACTTTTTTTCACGGCAGTTTGTGCTGCTGAACAAGTTTCCCGACAAGAAAATATACGTTCATTACACTTGGGCGACGGATACGAACCAAATCACAAAAGTGCTGTCAACGGTGAATCACATAATATTGAGGTAATATTTTATGTATGTTTATCCTCTGACATTTCGCTGACATTACACGTCCTTGATGCCCAGCGCCAATCTGGACCAGTCTGGGCTGTAGTTAAACAAGAAGAGAAACTAAAAAAGTAAACTGAAGAAATCCTCAAATTTATGATTTTACTTTACGCTCCATAAACTTAAAAAGAAATGGCGAAAGGAAAGGGCTCCACAGCAACAGCTGCTGCAGCAAAGGCAGAATCCAGCGCGAAACCCGCGGATACGAATCAAACATCCGCATCCGCACCCGCAGTCATTCCCAGCAGCGCCGCGAAATCCACCTCCAACAACTCGCACACCAAAAAAGCAACAACCGCGCAACTCGTTCTCCGCCTCGTTTCGTCGTACAAATCATCGACACCACGTCTGTTGCAATTGATTGACGCTTACCTCGCATGCGTCATGCTCAGCGGCGTGATTCTGTTTGTCTACTGTGTTCTTGTTGGCACGTTTCCGTACAACTCGTTCTTGTCGTCGTTTGCATCTTCCGTTGGAGCTTTTGTTCTTGCTGGTGATTTTTTCATGAAGATGGATCGTTGTTTTTGATGTTTTGTTGCTGACAGTTGTGTGTTCAATTTAGCCAACTTGAGGATGCAACTTAACCCCGCAAATGATTTTCGCTCCCTTTCCCCAGAAGCGTAAGCATGATTTTGTTTCTATTATTACTGCGCGCACACACTCACGCGTGCATGATCTGATTTTAGTGCGTTTGCCGAATACGCCTTCTGCTCGATCGTGTTTTACGGATTCGTAGTCAACTTCCTCGGATAAACACTTCACCCGCTTTTGATTTGAAACAACTGTCGATACGAATAAACGCGACTACTGGTATTGTCGAAAAGGCAATTCGGGAATGTGATTTTATGCTGTCTCGCTTGCGATTGGAAAGAGTCTCCTTTTCATTATTTGTCTTGTGTGCAATTGGTCTTCCTTTTCATACTTGCCCACACATCTTTAATAATTTACTTTTCTGCAGAGATGATGGCAGACAAAAATCACGTTGATTTCGTGTCTCGCTCTTGACACACAGACGTCAAAAAACGCGCTCTTAGCATGCGCACATCCGCATCCCGCTCCCCTTTCCCATACCCTCTACAAACGCGTCTCGTACTTTCAAGATTATCATCAGAACCACCTTCATCAGCAGCGCACTCCCCAAACTCACCCACAAGGCTTCCACACTCTTCACACGCAAGAACATTTGCCAACATGACTTTTACCAGTTTATAATTTCCATCCACTATACAATTGTGCCCAGAGGTTGCGTTTGTTTGCAGATACCCATCGTTTCCCGTAAACATGGGTCCACACAAGTCACCGCCGCAGAGAATGCAAAACTGATCTCGTGCTGACTTTGGTGCATATCGAGGGAGGTACATTCGAAAAGTGCAGTGAGGGTGAGGCTCTGAGTACGGTTGAACCCATTCATGAATAGCTGGAGTGCTCTTGCGTTTAGGTTTAGCTGGGATTCCTGGGACTTCGTGTAAGCTACAGATTTCGATAACTTCAGGGGAAGTTTCGGGGTTGCTTCTTTTGCTGCTTCGTACGGGTGATGTTGACTCATTATATTCAGTGGCGTTGCGGTTTGGGCTTTTGACCGCAGACGCGTCTCTGAGGGGAGATATTGATCCATTCATTGGTGACTTTGGTGAATACTCAGATACGGGCGAACTATGATTCTCCTGTTCGGAATGAACTTGCGGAGGAGAAGCTGGAGCAATATGTGCTGAAGACTGTTGTCGAATATCTTCATCAGAGGAATGCATATCGGGCTGATCGAACGATGGCGGATCGGGTTCAATGGAAGACGCCCGACTTGACTGCACGACTGAAGAAACGGGCGAGTTGTGATCTCCTTCATCAGCAACTTCAATGCCTTCCATATAATCCTTCATTTGAGATGCGGAATGTTGATCCTCCATTTCTTTTTCCAACTCACGCAATGATGATGCCGTAATGGCGCTAATTTCGAGGTCTTCGTGACTTTCGAGGGTCTCGAGAATTTCAATGTCGTCATGATGGCTCAACAATTCTGCTGGGCTGACGACATCTGAATCAAATTCACAGTTGGGTGGTTCCTGATAGTCCACCATCATCGGTTCTCTCTCATCATTTGGCGTAACATCCGGGTTGTGTTCAAAGACTTCAATTATATTCTGGGGCTTGGCGGTTTCCAACGGTTCTATTTCAACATTTGGCAATGGAATCGGCTGATCAGTCTGAAAATGGTATGCGGAACTTTCTTGTGACGTCAGATTTAATTTCGCAGAGTCATCTTCCGCTTGCTCCTCAAACGATTCGAGTAGGGCATGTGCAGGATCCAAATTCGGCCAAGAGTTGGTCTCTATTTCGAGGATATTGAACGGATTGATTGCTGCCATGTCTATTCTATTGGCTGTTTCGTCATTCGTCAGGAAATTCGGAGCGGGTTCATCTGCTTGTCTTTCCGGTGATTGGTGCGGCGTCTGAAAAGAAATATCAGTGCCCTTGGTATTGGCTGATTCGTCATTCGTTGGACAATTCGGAGCAGGTTCATCTGATTGTGTTTCCGGTGATTGGTGTGGCTTCTGAAGAGGAATATCATTGGCTGGTTCGTCATTTGTTGGACAACCCGGAGCGGGTTTCTCCAATGCCCTTTCCGGTGATTGTTGTAGCTCCTGAAAAGAAATATCAGTGCTCTTGGCCATTCTAAAGAAAATGCGAATCAAGTGACATACAATTTCAGAGGGCATTCCCGGTGGTTCTGAAGCAACGATAAGAGCCTCAGGAGCGTCTAAATTGCGTTCAAGAGGTTTTGGAAATGTATCCGCATTCGCACGTTTTGTTTGAGAGCGGAGAACCTTCATTGGCCTGCAAGCTTCCGAAGAACGATGCCTAATTCGCTTTGAAACAGAATTTCCCACGAATTCTTCTCGCACTCCGTTTGGCGTATCTAGACTTGCCAAATGAATGTCTTCCGCGCGTGAAATTCCTTCCGCGTTTTTATAATTCGCTTCCTCCATGGGTGATGCCTTTTTCTGTACTCCAGTTTTCGATTTCCGGCTGTATCGATACTCGCGCTCTGACGGGACAGTATTTTCGATAATGACGGAAAGTTCAGGTGCATCGTTTCTCGACCTTCCAGGAGTGTGGTGTGAGCGTCTTTTTGTCTCTTCTTCGTAGTAGGGTATATTTTCCGCATGCCCCATCACCGAGTTCACCACAGGTTGCGATTCCTCCGTACTACCAGCTACAGCAGAAGAAGCAGCTTCTAAATCCGAATTCCTGCGATAATTATTGACTCTTTTCTTTTTGGTATACGTTGTTGAAACTTTTCTGAAAGTTGGAGTCGACGAGTGCATCTTCTCCGGAGAAGCAGTTCGTTCTCTGACAGTGCTTGATGCATGCACGTCAATCCCGGATGACCTGTCTGGAGACAATGGACCAATTGGAGACAGAGACGAGTCTGAGCAAAACGGATCCAGCTGCGACTGCACTTGCAATTTCTGCGAGGAAAAAAGAGTAAACGAAAGGAAGTGAATCAGTTTTGTGCAGTGCGCAGTGTCATGATGATAAAATCCACCTCGTTGGCCTCTTTCACAGTCCGGAGTCGAGGTCGCTTTGTCGGTGACGGTGATCTTTTCGGTGGATCCGGAGGAATATCCACCACCATGCGCAATGTTCTACGTCGGGTGCTGCTGATAATGTTGCCCAGGTCCAGCGCCGGATCCAACAACCGCTCCATTTTAACAGGACTGCTCATTTAAATATTAATATTTACGAATTAAATATTTCATGGCATGTGAAATTCACAACTGTCAGGAACGTAACAGAATCACTTCGACTTGCTTAGATCTGCATATAATATATATATTACAGCTAAAGAGTAACCAAGTCTTGGTTTTAGCAAGCCCATCGACTTCTCTTGCCAAAGTAAAACCCAACAAGCAAACTGATGAAACAACGCGAAATGACGCCCGTCACACCAAAACCACCCCCACTTTGACCATGTACCCCGTCTGCGTGATTGGCACTTTAAACCAGTACCCCGTCATTTTCGTATCAATCGTTGCACCTGGTTTTGATGCCAACGCATGTGCAATCACCCGTGCAAACTCATCGGCTGGATATCCGAAAAGAAGATTGCTGCGGGTTTGAGAAAAAAAAATTAGGATGTCCCTTCAACATTTGAATTCAACAAGAGCCTTCACCTTTTATCAGGCCCGACAAAGGAGGCGCCACTATACAACTTGTCGCACATCCCTCTCCCACATAAATCATCTCGCTTCCTCGGATCAATGGCAAAGCAACACACATTCGCGAGAAAGCGCGTCAATAAATCTGGCACCGCCATCACTTCATGCTCACAATCCAAATCATCGCATTCAGTTCCTCCCATCCATCCACTCGCCAAAATACTCTCAATGGCACGCTGAAGTGGAAAAATATTCAAAAATAAAAGACAAACGCGCGAACTGGATGTGCAGATGGGAGGGATTGGGGTATGTATGCCGTGTTGGAATATTTCAGCAAGCTCTACTGTACGTTTCAAGCTTTCAATGTCGCGGTTTGTGAGTTCGGGGGGATGAAAATCGTTCATGTGAAGCTGCAGAGTGTCACTGATCGGGCTTTGATGCTGAGGTTGCGTGAGTTGGGCTGCTGAATTTGCTGCTTGGGATGGTTGAGGCGGAGAAGGAGAAGATTTTGATCGCTTTGAACTAGATACTGGCGAGCTGGATGATTTAGACCTTGTTTGTATGGCCTTTATTGATCCTGAATGGGAGCTGGGTGTCATATTTCGTGCAGGTTTGGGAGATGCTGCAGGAAAAGGCAACCAAAAATATGTTAAGACACCCTGACCAAGTCCCATGAATGAGCAAATGACAGACCTGATAAATGTCTTACTTTCTTTGTCAGATGAGGAGAGACATTGACAAAGAAGTTGTCGTTAAAAAGCAAAGCATTGTTTTCTTGGTCCCAGTTCCCGCCCTGCTTTAGCGCATCCACAATTCGGTACACAACAGCTTCGCTATTCGGAGATGGCGTGATGTAGAAGTACACGGTGCTGGAATGTTGGCATGTTTAAAACGTGATGTCGTTTGTTTTGTGGCATTATGTTACCCAACTCTATAAAGCCGTTCTGGCTGGTGCCGCAAATCAATTCATAGTCTTCCACTGCAGCCAAATTCTTAATTAGGCTCAGTATAATACAGCTTGGGCGGACGGTGGATGGGTATTGGTTCGAGAGCCAGGTCTGCATTGTGCGTTGGTATTTAAATTTCAACCCGTCCGCCTGCTGACACGGCTTTCCGGGCAACTGCGCGGGAATTGAGCTTGACTGTGCTGCGAGGTCTTCGAGAGAGAATGCGAGAGGCGGTGCTCGTGCTTTCGTTGTCATCCTTTTGAAGGAAAAAGGGCTGCCAAAAATGAAAGTGCTTTTTTTTTTTTGTCGATAAAATCGGACACTTTTTCGCATTTAAATGTCCATGTAAAAGAGGACTGGAGAGTTTGTTGGGTCGTAGGGCAATGTGCCAAACTGGAAAATTGAGTGAGTCATTTCATGGCAGGTCTGAACATGATAAATCTCAAACGTCTTTTTGTTTTCGTCGTGAATTCTCCAGCAACCAAATCGTTGTACCCAAACTCAATTGTTCATATCTGGGTCTGAGTCAGAGGGGCAGATGTTTTGCAGGTACTGGGGATATGGGACGCGTCGTAAGTATTTCTCAACAGAGGTTATTATTTATTTTGTGAGAGGTTGACAACGCCATCTTCACATTTGCCCAAGCAATACAACGAGAACATGCTATCGATCGATCCATACTCTCCAAATGCAGAAGTGGAAGGACAATACCTCAAAAATGTAATCTTTAAAATATTACGGCTTTACATATATTCAGGGCTTTAGTTATGCGTTGTTCAACGACTCAACACGCGTTGTCAGGCGTCCCCTTCCAGACGCATTCGACCGAATACTGTCCAGACTTGTCCGTTTGTCGCTGGGACTCAGCGCACCGACCCAGACAAGGTTGTTGGCAGCCGTCTGGCTGGGCCAAGGCTTCACAGCGTCTTCCTCTTCATCAGCGTCCTCTCTTTTGACGCTCGACTTCCTCATTGGGTCATTTTCGCCCTCTTCCTCATGTACCACACGCACGATCCGTTTACTCGCACCTATCCGACCCTTCACTCCTCGCAGATACGACATGGGCACAAACCCTTGCTTCTTCCCCTGACTCAAATTCACGGCACGACCCCATCCATCCGCATGCACGTGCATGACGTGCAGTAGGTCGCCCACGGCAAGCCCGACTTCATCGCCTCGTAGTGGGAAGAACATTTCGGTTGCAACATGCGTGGGTTGAGAAGAATGCATGCCCTCAGTCTTTCCTGTGAATGCTTGCACGTTTTTGGCGGATTTGGTGCTTTTTGGTGGCTGTTGAACGGATTGTTGTTTGCTGGGAACGGTTTCGATCTTTAAATCTGGGACGCTCGGGTTGGAAGGAATGGACTTGAGCGAAGGTTCTTGTTGCGCTTCGATTGAGGGAGATACTTCAAGTTTTGGCGGTTCAGAAGTCAAGAGTTTGATTTCCGGTGAAGTATCGTCTCCAGAAGGGTCAGAAGGCGGCGCAGGCGGTAATCCAGAACCTTCGGTCGCAGCAAGTGCTGGGAACACATTTCCAATAATGGAGCGAGTCATCCAACCCGGTACCAAAACTTCTGAAAGAGCTGGAGACAAGAACCCTTCGCGCGAGGCATCCGAAACATGTGAATCATACGATTGCAACGCCGCATCCGTTTCGTCAATCGATTCGTTGTCAGGTTCCTCATCTTCCAGCTCGTAAAGATCAGGATCGAACCGCATCACGTATTCTTCAACTCCAGCCTCATCACCATCAAAGTCGCTGTGAGTGCTCACGCCACGCCCACCGTTCTGATCCATAATCTGGCTTAGAGTCATTTTATCAGCTCCAACAAGTACGCTGAACGTGTTGACCATTATTCTCAAGCTGCTGTCATCTCCTTCGTCCATGTTGATCTCGTCATCGACAGTGTACCGTTTCTCTGATTCTCGAGGGTCTATTTCAAACTCTGAAAGTTCATTCTGCGAGGAAAGCTGGCTTGGGGGCTTGTTGCCGGTGGGACTGAATAGATCGGTGTAATCGGTTCCAACAGGTCCTGCATTGTCGACGTCATCTTCTTCAAGGATACTCTGGCGCAGTTGGTGACTCTGAATGGAAGGAGCTGCACTGACCGTGACGGTAGCGGCTGCTAAACTGCCGTGAATCGGTGTAAAGAGGTCGGTGTAATCACTGGGGATATACACATGACCGCGACTGACGTTACTCGTGTCACTAGCGTTGCTGCCAATACTCTCAAGGCGCTCACCGCCGAGTTCACTGACTGATTGTAAAAAGTTGCTGTCCAGATCCAAATTTGTTTCGTCGCTTGTGAGCCGATTAAAAGCAGATGGATTGTTTGGGTCATATTGCTGTGGAGGCGGTGGGGCTGGTCTGGTGTCACGATGGATCAACGATTTGAGATATGTCACGGGTTTTGGAGAGCTTGTTGAAGTGTATGCTGGTGCTGACACCGATCCTAATGCTCCAGATGATCCAGTCGCCAAGCCACTTATGGATATACTGGAGGTAGATGTGGCAGCCGATTTTGAAGCAGGCTTTGAGCTATAGCGGTATCGGTCGAAAATCCCACCAAACGCGTTGTTGAGCGATTCTGACAGTGTTGGGCTTGGATGAACAGGCGAAAAGG
>QEAP01000718.1:0-10931 GCA_006535975.1 Chytriomyces confervae | reverse complement strand
CCAGTACCAAAGCAACCAGCCCCGTAAAGATGGAGACACACTACGTCGAAGGCCACTCGAGGATGTCGCTGAGTGTGATTGAGGCTGCCAAACAAAACCTGGCTCCTCGCTTCGATAACACCCCGATGGACGAACTCACCCCTCCACGCTGTCTTCAATGATGTTCGAATCTACACTCCCGGGAAACCAGCGTGCTCTCTCTCTCTCTGATCCCACACCGCTTCCGAAATACTCGTTCCCTAGACTGTTTATTTTCTCTCAGTGGTTCCCCCACTTGGGGGGTCGTTGATTTGTATTTCAACTTTCGTGCGTGACGACTGGCGCATATTATTTTACATTTACTTCGAGAACGTACTGAACCCTAGCCTGGCGTGATGGTGTGCAAGGGAGGTTCGTTGTGCCAGGCGGGAGGGAGCCAGCTGGGGATTTGCGATAAAGCCAAGCGTTGCGGAAAGGAGCGAGTATACTGGGGAACAAAAGCTCGCCATGTTTTTGGATGGACTTTTGAAAGACAAAGGAAAGGATTTACAAGGATATTCAAGCAATCAAAAAAAAAGCGTTCGAGCCTTGGGCGACGGACAACATCGTTCCAAATCTATACTTCCGTTATGAATAATACAGCTAATGGTTATGACAGATTTCTGCCGCAATGCTGCAGATATGAGGAGATGAGTTTCCAGTAGTTTATTCAACATTTAAACGGGTTGGATAGCAGAAAAGAACTGGCAACAACATCCACTTTAATGCAAGCCAAGATCCCGCATCAACCTTAGAACTCAGCGCTTATTTAGTAATATTGACCGAACCAGGTGCATTTATTCTAGTTACCCTGCAGGATTGGTCGGACCGCTTGTATCAAAAACCAAAACGGAAACAGAACTGAAGCAGAAAACCAACGGATGTTCAAAACAAAACAAAAAGAGAGATATTCATTTTTTCGACCGCCGTTGCAAACTAATCCTGTTAATTTCCTCCTGCGTCAGCCGCCGCGACACGCCTTTTGCGGGAGGTCGGTATATTGTCTTTCTCTTGGTCCTGGTGGATGACCCTGAAGTTGTGCTTGATCCTTTGGATCCCTGACGTGGATGCAGGCCCGCGCGACCTTCGGGTTGCAGATCATCCTCCACAGATTCATTTTGGTACCAGGAACAGTGTACCAAAGCTTCACGCACATTAAACCATGAAACTTCGGCAGCAATAACCTGTTAAGAAGACAAGTCAGCTCTTGTACATCATAAGAAAGATAAAAAACTCACTGCCACGTCCGTGTACAAGGAGTACGCAAAGTGCTCCTCAATGGCCGAGATATCCGAATAGAGTATATCACCATCTGCTTTGGCAACGATGGCACAAGGCTGCTCTTCGAAACCCTGAAGGCAGACTCAGATGATTACAAAAGAGTTGCCCTGACAAGGATGACAAATTTCTTACGCATGCGGTGTTGCTGTCAGTGCCAGACACATGAGAATCCGTGAGCATATTAGCATTATCTAAGGCATTGGTGGCAGATTCTTGTGCCCTCCACCACGGAGCCTCAGCCGCGATTGCCTGTGAATGGGTCAATTCTGGTTCACTTTGTAAAAGATCAACTCACCTGTGGATCTGTATAAAGGGGTTCAACTTCTTTGATCGTTTCCTCGTTGTCATGCTCGGTGGTTGAAATCACCACAAGATCATTCTGATGGCAGGTCAAGAGAAATTCAGATACATGAGTATGCGCAGAACAATTTCGAACTCACGTTGTCCGAGACAATATTGTCCCCTAAAAGAGTCAGTTGACTCTCCATTTGACTGATGGGCTCTCGAGGTTTGCCCTTCCAGCGGTCATCGCTGTCAATTTCAGTAAAATTTGTTTTTGAAACTGGCGCAGGGACCAGCGCAATGTCCAGGCTGCCAACTTGGACATCATGCTCGTCGCCTGCGCACAGCTTCTTATCAATGGCTCTGCGTCGGGCAACATTCTCCACCAGTGCCATGAGAAGTGCTGCTTCTTCGTCAAGTAGCTGGGAGCGTGCGTTCAGTAAATCTTGTCTGGACATCTGAAATCTATCGTGAGAGGAGTTAGAATTACATGCATAAATTCAATAAGAGCAGGGGTGGGGTGGAACGCGTTTCTGAGGGAGGAACAGGGATTTTCTTGTCTGACAATTCAACTGCAGACCAAGACCCTGAGGCAACGCGTATATCCAGTGTGGTCCCATCATAGAAGATGCTGGCCTCATAATAATTTTGACAATCGCGTGGCTGATGATGCTCGCAATGAAGACGAGGTGTTGGAAGAAGGGAAGACGAGAAGAGTTGGGGACGTGGCGAACTTGACTTACTTTCTTTTTTATTGAAAGTTGTGGGCGGTGTCAACGTTGTTATTCTTTCTTGAATTAAGCGCACTGATTGTGTCTGTGAAGGGAATAAAATAACGCGATGAGAAGAAGGACCGATTTTGGGAAGAACAACTGAAGCAGCAATGAGAGAGAGAGGACGTGGGGGTGCAAGAGATCCCTGTCCCAGCTATACATCCGTAGCTGGTGTCTCGCCTCGAAGTGGGGAAGTGGAGGTGGGAGTTGCAGAAAGTGGGGAGGAAGACGATCGCTCACCTTTTTGCGACAATTATTTTTGCTGCTCGAATCGCCCACAGCGAATCAACTAAAATAAATATTTGCAGAATATTATTGAAGGTGAGCGTGTCCGAGAAACAGACGCTTGGATCGGCGGCGACGCGGCACAGACATCGAAACCAAAGCACGCATTCCCAAGGTCATTGACACTTTCCAGCTGGCTGGTACTTGCTGACACTGTGTACTAAGACCGCGTATTTGGTGCATCTGAACGGGCTCCTCCTCGACTTCCAAGCCAGCGACGAAAGCAGGATCCATCCCAAATCAGCCACCCGCAGAATTACTTTCTCGTGTTTGCCTCAAAACAACCAACCGCGACAAGTAGAACCCAGAACCACGCCTCCAATGCGTTCAAGCGCACTGCATCTCCGTCGACAACACTGCCAACTGCATCGCTGGAGGATAAGGTTTCGCATGTTTTATCAGACGCACGACGCACAACTGATGTTTCATGTTTGCGCAGGGAATTACGAAACGAATATTGTTGATGTCCGACCTGCTTCACAAGAGACACCGTGTTTTCGATGGTGCGGTCAAATTTCGAATAACCTTTGTCAAACCCCCGACGAATGATTGATGTTCTCGAGTTTGCGCAGGCAGATATGGACAAAAATGGATGACCCACGAGCGGCTTCACACGAGAGGCCGCGTTTTCAAAGGTCATGCAATATGCCGCCAAATATCGAATGAGGCTCAAGACGTGTCGTCCAGCATAATGGAGACCTCCGCCAAAGAGACCGTCTGAGCGCCGTGCGGATGATGTTCGTTCCGTTTCCAATATTGAGGGGATCCACGTTGAAAACAAACACTCCTGAGCGCCATCTGAAACCATGCGATTTTCGAGACAGAAGTCGTTGCTCACAATGCCGCGTTCGAACTAATTTGGAGGTTGCTTGTTTTGAACTTGGCGGCGCAGTTCATCGTGGGAAACTTACAACAGTTCAAATTGGAGTGTATTTCGAGCGTCGGAAATGGATGACGTCCACTCCTGCCAATGCAATTCGAGGCGGTATCATTTGACAAGGCACGCTCTTTTATCGCAGGAGTCTTTGATCAACTTCTGTCGCGTTGGAAAGGGATTTATCGCCTTCTGCAAATTGATTGTTTGAAATCGACCTGCAGTTCATCGTGCGAGAGAGTGAATACTCACAGTGTTTCGAAAGACACTCTTATGGAAAGCGCGAACATTGGCGGATCTTCAATTTGCAACTGCCCACGCGGTGATGGCCAGAGAAGCGAGACAATTCATGGGGTGAGGGAGATGTGATGCAGAAACGAGTTTTCGTATTTAATTTTTTTTTTAGGGTCTTCATTGTGTCAACATGAAATCCATCACACAATGCGATCAAGCCAACCGCATTAACCCGCAATACAATCCATTCATACAAGAGCGACAAAATTGCACATGTTTCACATGTTTTTTGGGAGGGTCGGGTTTGGGGCTGCTCGTTTTTCAGTTCTCAGTTGCGACCTGTTTTGAACTTTTTGGCAACTGGGGGTCACGGCATTGTCAGCGATGCACTGAAGAGTAGCTCCGTTCTCATTCAGCAATGTTCCATCGGCAAGAACGATAGTAGGCACTGCGATGACTTCAAACAGTTTTAGACTTGTTACCATAAAGATAGCTGTCAGATATAAAATCGCGTACTATTTCCTTTGGGATTGATTGTGTGAAAGTCAACACCTGCTTTTGAACCCCGCGAGAACCTTGTGGGTTTGCACATCGGCCTGGTAGGCGGCGTTGAGCTTGGGACCCGAGGATGCCAGCGCGGCGAGCAGTGATGAAGTTGGTGGCGCCACAAGAAGTCGGGGTGTAGTAAAGTGTAGCGTTGAACATTTGTTGAGATGTGAGTTTTGAATTGTGTTTTAGGTTTGATTTATCACAGGATTCTTGGCGTGTTTTGTATCAGATTTGCAATCAAAGAAAACACTTGAATGCCAAGCCTATTGCTTATTTCCGTTTTGATTTACATGTGTACATTTATTTTTGTAGCTGCGTTGTTTCTGGGAGGGCCAAACTTCCCCTGCTGCACTGGAGGCAGATTGCGCGTAACTAATGTTGCCTCAACTGCTTGAACGAAAACTAGGGCGAAGAGAGACACACAGAGAGAGTCAAAACCATGGGTTCTCAAATGAAGGAAGTTTCAGGTGCCATTGAAGGGAGCGGCCGGCCTTTGTCGCTTTGCTACTTACTGTGGTTTATGGCTTCTCAGCTTTTCAAGAACTATATCCAATTGTTCCTCTTATTAATGATCAACGGGATCAATCGATCGATGGTTTTGAACGAGTTTATTGTTCAATGTCGGACACTGGCAGGCTGGCTGGCAGACAGATCAAACCCCAAATATTTTAAAATAAAATAAACAAAAATCGAGACTCGCAAAATGAAGACGGTAACTCTGTTCACAGGCCTCCTACTGTTCGCCTTCCTGTACGCAACGACGAAGCAGACCCGATTCGTTGTGCGCTTTGCTCTCATGATCCTCCTCATAGCCCCTGCATGCACCTACGCCATGATTGCATACATTGTTCTCGCGCTGTTTGGGGCCCCGGGAAGCACCAAGGACGTCAACAAGCAGCTCGGGTTTGCTTACTCGCATTTGGTGGATTGGTTCTTGCCCATCAAAGTGGAGCTTGTCGAAGGCAGTGTTCCGTTTGATGACCGGAGGCCGTGCGTGTTTATCTGCAATCACCAGAGCGAGGTGGACTTTATTGCAATGTACGGGGTGGCCTACGCATTATTTCTCTCTCTCTCTCTCTCTCTCCTTCTCGTGTTGTCTCTTTTCGCATCTATGGACCGCCATGGAGGATTTGCGTGTGTTGTGGAGTATTTGGATGCAGAGGGCAGAGCTATATATAGTCTGACGTTTGCACAAAGAGGAAGCACTCAGCATCGAGAAGTACTGCGAACCCATGCCGGACAAAATGCGAAAACTTGGACGGGACATACGGACGAATTGAATGCTTTGCAATGCCGTTGGCTTGGAGATTGAAATTTCCTGACCAAGACTGCAAATCAGACTGGCCCCTTTTAAAAGTCACTGACCGTGGGGAAACTGCTGACTCTCTCTCACTCTCACTCTCTCTCTCACTCACTCTCTCTCTCTCTTTGTTGTACTTGCAGGGCAACGGTGTTTCCAAAGGACGCGGTGATTCTGGTGCGTGTGCCTTTCTTTGCTTTGCGCCCACTGCTTGCGCTCACACAACTGTTCCCAGGCAAAGAAGTCCATCAGATACATTCCGTTCATGGGCTGGTACATGGCCCTGGCTGGCAACGTGTTCATTGATCGGTGCGGCTTTTATCACATGGGTGCTTGCGCGAATGATTATTAATCACTGTCTCTGTGGGTTGCTGACGTGCAGGAGAAACCGCGAAAGCGCTGTCGAAACCATGGGACGAGTTGCGAAAATCATCCAGGAAAAGAAAGTCGGCGTGTTCATGTTCCCCGAAGGCACCCGCAGTCGCCAGACAACCAACGAGCTGTTACCATTTAAAAAGGTATGAAAAAAAAACAAATGCCTGGCTGGCGTGACGCTACTCCTGATGTTGGTTTTGGGAGTCGGCGTTTTTTTCATATTGGCCGCGTTTTTCATACTAAAACGCCCCCCATGCCGCTTTTCAGGGTGCTTTCAACTTGGCCGTGCAAGGACAGATTCCAATTGTACCGATGGGTAAATCTGTTTCCGTGTATTTAAAATTCCAGCACGTGTGTGTGAAATTCTGAATCTGGGACTTTTTTTTGTGTCTCAGTTGTCTCATCGTACCACGGCGTGTGCAATATCAAGAACATGATTTTCGACGGTGGGGTGATTCGCGTCAAGATCCTGAAGGCAATCGAGACTGAAGGCTGCACGAATGACGATGTTGACAGACTGACGCAAACGGCGCAAGATCTCATGAGCAAGACGCTGGTCGAAATCAGCGGCCCAGTGCCTGCATGGTCGGAACCTCTTAAAATCAAGAAAGCAAAGAAGGAATGAGTGGAGGAAGGGGTGGTCTTCTATGATACGCAACAAAAAAACGATGGGGGTTGTTGTTTTTGCCAGCTGCTGCTATTCTTGTTTTCTATTTTAGTTATTGGATTTTCTAGTAAAAGAGACACGCGGTGGTGGTAGTGGTGGTGGTGGGTGGTGGTTGGGAGTTGTGACTCGTGGAAGTGGGCGTGAGCAAGCGCTGTCAAAACGCTTGACTCATTCATCCGGACCCTGACTCTCAAATAAAAAAAAAAACATGTGATAAATATTATATTTAATAAATATTTAAACGCGATTTGGATTTCAACTTAAAAAGAAACACGGTTGAAACCCACTCAGCGCACATGGGATCCAACGACACTCTCTCAGCAGACGCACTGTATCTGGACACCCTGCGCACGTCCTGGCTGCCAGCAACGGGCCTCTTCATTGCCCTGTTCCTCGTAGTCGCCTTCAGAGCCTTTGCCATCGTCCGATTCACTGTCCGCTTCCTCGGATTCGTGTGGCTGCTGTTTGTTGCCTCAGTGTCAGGCATCCTGGCAACGCTTTTCGAACGGGCCTTGTTTGGACAGAAACGTCTGTACCTGCACAAGCACTCGCTACACTTTGTCTCAAATTACCTCATGCCGTTGGTCATCAATGTGCGCACCGAGATTATTGAAGGCGCCGAGTATCTCGAAAACACTCGTCCATGTGTGTTTATCATGAACCATCAGAGCGAGTTGGACTTGCTTGTGCAGTTGAGTTTTTTGATTTCGGATGTGTGTTTATGTGTGTGTGCGTGTGAGTGAGGCGCTTAAACGGGGAATCTGTTTCGCAGGAGTTCGTTCGTGCCAGCTGACTGTATGACAATGGTACTGTCGCCTATTCATTGCGCTTATGTTTTTTGGCTTCGGGAACTGACAGTTGGGCATGTGTCTATATGAAAAACAGGCCAAGGAGGAATTCAAAAAGATTCCTCTCATTGGATCATACATGGTTCTGAGCAGAGACGCCGTGTTTATCAAAAGGTGTGTGGGCGCCCTGTCCTCTCGCAACATCCGAAATGTGTTTTTTCGAAGAAGGCTGAAGTGGGGCATAATTTTTTTGGCAGATCCAATTTGGCTGATGCCATGGCAACTGTTACGAACGCTACAAAGGAAGTGATTGATCGCAAAGTCTCATTACATGTCTATGTCGAAGGTACTCGATCCTATCAGGAAACGAATGATTTGCTGCCGTTCAAGAAGGTGAGAAGCCATATTCCAAAAATAGAGCGGTTTTTTTTTTTTTTTTTCGAATAACCCAACAACCTTTTTTTTTTTTTGCAGGGTGCCTTCCACACTGCCATTGGAAATCAGATTCCCATTATTCCTATTGTCGCAGAATCGTATCATGGAATTTACAACTTTCGCAACAAAATGTTTGACGGAGGTGTCGTCAAAATCAAAGTTCTCCCACCCATCTCAACAGTCGGACTTGGACCTGATGATGTTGGAACTATGCTTGGTAAAAGAGAGCGCGTTATGTGGAAACAGAGGATAAAATTTTTTTTGCTGACTGTCATTTTTGTTGTTTGCAGAATCATGCCGCGACCTCATGCACAAGACGTTGATTGAAATTTCGCAACCTGCGCCCAAGTGGGCAAAAGCTCTGAAGGCTCCAAAAAGCAAAAAGAAGGCCGAATGATTTGTTTTTTTTATATTTCGGGTCACTTCCTTTTTTTTTTTTAAGTTTCAACCTCGTCTGTGGACTCTGTCACGTGCACTCTTTTATTGTTTCTATGAATGTTGTTGACGGTTGTTTTTTTATAATTGTTTTTGCCTCATAAAATGTATTTTTTCTACTTCTGTGCCAACAAACAAGGATTACTGTAAAGGCTTACTAAAATTATACTGGAAAACAAGCTGAGCTTCAAAGTCAGCGAACGAAAGAAAAGAAAGAGAGGGACAGAGACAGAGGCAATGAACAAAGAGAGGCAGACAGAGACAGTACTCTCTTTCTCTCTTTCTTTTTATGATCTACCGCGATAGGCGTTATTGTTGCGCGTCAAAGCGTTTGCCACGTTATTCCTTGCAGCCACGTCTTTAAACACAAACGATAGCTTGATGAGAGTAGTGTTCTTTTGGATGCTGCTGGCAAGCGCAGCTTCAGCCTCGTTTCCTGCGAGAGACAATTGGTTGCTGAGTCGCAGTTCGCGTAAAGTGGTGTTGACTTTTAGCGCGTCTGCAAAGGCCTTGATCTGAAAAAACAAATCAGTTACTAAGCACATACAAACACACACACACACAAAAAAGCACAAACGCACGCCTGCAGGTCCAATCATGTTTCCATCGAGATTAATGACTTCCAACCCACGGTTTGCTTTCAGGACGCCAGCAAGTTCAATTGCGAAGCGGTTCTGGATGCGGCAGTTTGACAGATTGAGCTGCTTCAGAGCCGTGTTGTCTGCCAGACACGTGATGATGGCCGATGCATTTGCGGTGGTGAAAGCGTGGCTGCTGCCAAGAGTGAGACTAGACCTTTGTAAACCAAGGGAAAATGATAAGGTTATGTGTGCAGTTTTAAGATCAAGTGAATGGGGGTTGTTTCTTTTTACATTTCTGGATCGTTGTTCTTGACTCTTTCAATGTCGGCGAGGAGGTTCTCGAGCGCTTGACTGACTGCGCGAGAGTCTCTCGATCGAATGGTGGTTGCAACAGAAGGCGCACGAGCAAGGGTCCCAATAAACGATTCATTGTCATCAAACTCATGCTGTGGCTCCGGGGAGACAGCAGCATCGTGAGGCGGTTCTGGAGCAGCTTTGGGGGGTTGATCCGAGACAACTTCGGGATCCTCTGTGGTTTCCACGATAGGATCTAGCGCCGGGGTCTCAACGGCGGCCGGGCTTGGGAGTGTTTGTGAGCGCGTTGAAAGCGGTGCAAGTTCAATCAGGCCCGAGTCGCGTTCTTGCGGTTCTTCAATGGTCTCGGCGGGTTCGGCGATGGATTCGGCAATCACATCCGTTGCGATCGTGTCGGGAGTATCGGGTGCGGGTGCGGTTGTTGCGGTGAGGGTTGAGGCCAGTTTGATGTTGGCGGCGGAGGATTTGGAGCGGGAGAGTTTGATCTTGCCGAGGACATTGCCAAAGAACCTGGGGGGTGGAATGGATGGATGCATGCATGCATGCTGGGTTAATGCGTTGTTGTTGTTTGTTGGTGCGGGGGATGGCGGGGGGGTTTCAAACTTGGATCGTCGATTGTTGGTCTCAGTCATTTCAGCCAATTTGCAAGTTTGATCTTCTCAACTGAGACGATCAGAAACAGGGCTCGCGACATACGGCGCGTCCGAGACGACTCTCGCGACAGAGACGAGAGAAGGAAGAGCAGGCAAGCATGCTGCGGATAAATACAAACGCGGATAAATACAAATATAAATAAGATAAATAACAAGTAAATAAATAAATCAGATAAATAAAAACGCGCAGAGTTCAACTCCACTTCTTTTGTGGTTACGGTCATCTATCACAACACAACAGAAATATCAGAAGCACAATTAATTGCACAAGTTTATGTAAAATGAAATGTAGCACATTAACTTTTGAATAAATTTTATTCATTTGTAATTCCAGACAAAATGACAGTCAAAAAGAGACTGAAAGAAAACTGCCTTCAAGAGTTTCCAACAGTCTCAACAGTCTCCATCTGCATCTGCATCTGCATCACGGCATTCAGCAACCCACAACCCACAATCCACAACCCCATCACATGTCCATCATCGCGGTCCTCGTTCTCACCGTTGCTGCCCGCAGCGCCAACGCATTCTGCACACCCACCCAAAACTCGTGTCAAATTCAGTCGGACCCATTCGTCCAGCCATTCATCGGCGAAACCTTCAGCCTCGAGAATGCTGGTCAATTCTTTGCCGTCGATTCTGCCGAAATGAAAGTCCAAGTCAACATTGTCAGCACGTTTGCTCCCAATCTCAAGAAGGAGGTTCATGTGGTGAATGAGCTGCGGTACTCGTGCGGTGGCTCAGCGCCTCAGACGTTTACAACCCGCGCTCTCACTGGAAAGGGACCCATGACGCTCAGCTGCGACATTGGAACCTGCGCCCGAACAACGTGTCGAGTGGTCATTCTGCCTGGGCTGGACCCGGTCCCGAATGTTCAGATCCAGCAGATTCAGTACATGGGCACCAGAGGCAACGGCGGCCTGTGCTTCCAAAATGACCGGCAATGCCAGGTAACAAAATCCTCCTTTTAAAAAAATTTTTTTTTTTCCAAAACTCTGAACCAAAAAAAAAAAAAAAAAAAAAAAAAACACAACACCCCCCCCCCCCCCCCCCCACACCCCCCCCCACCCCCACCCCCCCCCCCCCCCC
>QEAP01000717.1:0-11410 GCA_006535975.1 Chytriomyces confervae | reverse complement strand
TAGAGGAGCTACTACTACCTCACAATTTGAAGCGCGTCATTGACAGCGTCGGTTGCAATTGGACAATGTTCGACATCCACCACAGCCATTGCCCGCCCTCTTTCTAAAAACCCGATCTTATCCAAAACGGCATCTTCCCAAATGATTGGATGATGCGGTGACAACTTCGTGCGCACGCCTTTATCTTTCGGAGATTCCTGAATGGGAAGGAAAGCTGCATCGGGGAGACTGAGTGGCGCGTAATACTCTCTGACGCAGTGTTCTTTATGTTTGAGTTGATATGAATATGTGAGGTGCTGGTATGAGCATCCAGAGCATGTAGCGTGGAGTTTGCAGAATGGTTCGACTCTGAATTTGCTTTTTTCGTGGACTTGGACCAGCTCGCACAGCGAAGCACCCATTCCATGGCGATATGGCTTGACAGAGACCATCTAGGTAGACAGTTGAAGCATGCGCCGCATGGTTAAACGGGGCTCAACCAGGTTCCAATGAACGAACTGACTCACTTCGCCAACAGCCACGGTAGGTACAAGCAGAATCCATCCATTCTCTGCAACACAGACTCCGTATCCTCGTTCTGATAGATGCAGCACCTTGAGCGGAGCAGTTTCAACCTGGAGTGGGAATGCGCGCGAGAGAGATAGCAGGTGCATCAGATATTGATTCTTCGTTGGGTCCCTGGTATCTTTTTGAGCCTTGTTTCCATCTTTGGTGGCGGCATCTTCGAGAATGTATTCGAGAGGCCTGTCGAGAGTTGACGGGACTCCCAGGACAGGCAAGACAGGCAGGTAATCTCGTAAGACAAAGGCATGCTGAAGCTGTCTGATGGACCTTCTGTCCGATTGCGGAGCAGATGAAGCCTGCGAGAAGAGACGCGCGCCGTGAAAGCGGATCCTGACTGGCAGCATTGCTTGCTTGTTGATAGAAATAAAGAAGAAAAATCAGTTGAATAAATTGCATCTCCCCTCGAAGTGCTTGTGCTTGTTCTCAGCTGTGTCGACAGCAGCCGAGACGTTGTCCATCTTCTTCTTGCGTAAGATTCGCTCTTGTATGCAGTGCTGACGACATGGACTCTTCAGGCACGGATGAAACGACTCGTTCTTTGCGAATCTGACTCCGCAGACGCTGTGCATTCAACAGAATCAATAGTTGAAAGTGGGGCTGTGAGGTCCTCTGATTCGCATGCATCGGAATCACAGTTGCGTGCGTTTACTCGCCGACTGCTTCGCATGCATCCAACGCCATTGCGCAGCAGCGCTGTCTCATTCTCGCTGGACTGGACCCTTTTTCTCATTGCAAAACATTTTGGCGCAATCTGCGAAAGCTGTCTCGTTGCCAGATTCAACCATTCCGATTTTGCGATTGTGTCTGTTTCCGAACAATCCATCCCATCCATCCACCTCAACTCTCACTCACTGTCCCGCCATCAGGCTAAAGTCTTGATAGCGTGCTTGCCTTCCACCTTTATGCTGTCGAATATCTCTCCCAGCTCCAATCGCTCCTTTAAAACCTGCGAAAGAAGTTGAAATCGAATCTACATCCAAAGTCATAAACGCTTGGTACGCGCGCGTTTTATCCCGTCGTAAACAACGCGCCATGTTGCGATCATCGTGTTTCGAAACATCAAAAAAGTGGATGGGCAGAACGCATATTGCAGGATGGACAACTGCTGTCTGAAATACTCTGCGCCAGCTGATGCAGATTCAGATGAAAATGGCGATGGAAATGACCAACCAATCAAAGAGGATGATGATATCCAGTCTGACCGGCACGCCAAAGTACCCTCCGCAGCAACAGCAACCGCACTTTCAGCAAAATGTCCAGGATGCCAATTCCGATATTGCAATCCATGCATCCAGGTAGTCAATCCATGTCCTTCTTGCAGTGCTCAACTGTGCCTCTGACTCTTTAACCTTCCTCACACGCCTTGACCATGCCACTCCAATTTTCTCAGATTCAAGCACCTCTTCTATCCCTCTTGGGAACCCCGCCGCGTTTGAAAAACGACATACCGGCCGATTACTGGAATGCTCCTCTTGCGGAAAGAAATTCTGCGTCGGTTGCGCAAATTGAGAACCATGGCAAATTTAACAGATGGAGACTCGCGCTGATGCACCAGCGAATACGAGGCTACAAGCTTTTTCGTGTGAACAATGTCGCGGTCACGTCACAAGCGGTAAACCTTTTTAAATGCAATGAAAAGTAAAATTGGTTGGGTTTGTGTGTCGAATGAGATTCTTGATCATGAGAATGTGGGAAGCGAGTCGAACACGTGTTTTTGGTGATGCTGCGATGCTGAGGGTGGCAGGGTAGTGGGAGGTTACTTAATAAAGACACTCCGACGAGAGCATTGTCGACGCAACAGGCTTTCTCATCTCCGCAAACCAGTCAGCCACCCCTTCAACGCGTATAACAGCGCAACTCTTTTGGAGCCTTCTTCCAGGAAACAACAAGGACTTTACGTTGCTACAGGGAGAGCAGCGTGAGCATGAAGACTTGTACTTTCAGCTGCGAGCGCTGCCCTTTGCGCCATACTTTGTGATTGTGAATGGGGCACCCAAAAGCGACTATACGGGAGATATTGACGCGGTGCTTCAGAGTTTGGATGATAACCTACAAAGCAACGTTCGCAAAATTATTGGCATTTCTGTGGGCGTGTTTGTTGCAATGGTTTTTATCAGTTGTGTTCTTACGTACTTTTCTGTGAGTGTTCCATTGGCAAAGATTACTTCGATTATGGTTTATGTGAGTTTTGTTTATGATGCAGGGGATGCTTTTATTACAAGTAAAGCTAGGGGGATAGAGAAAAACAGTTTTACAATACAAATGCAATGGCAAGGCCAGCTAGTGCTGATGAGGATACGAAATGCAAAGATGCCGTCGCTCTACTGATCAGAACTTGCTTCTTTTCTCCCTCAGGAAGAGCAGCGATAACCTCCTTCTTTGATGCCTTCTCGCCAGCAGCTTCTTTACCCGCCATTTCCTTTTCACTTGCTTTACCGCCCGCGGTAAGTTTACCCTCTTCCTTGGCACCAGCTTCCTTTTTCTCACCACCTTCCTTCATTGCCTCCATCTTTTCCCCACCCTCTTTCATTTCCCCAGCTTCCTTCTTCTCGCTCTTGGCTTCTTCCTTTGCTTCACCCTTCTTTTCGCCCATTTCACCGCCCTCCATTCCCTCTCCACCTTCCATTTCTTTCTCTGCTTTGGGACCTTCACCACCATTTTCCTTCTCCATTTCTCCCTCCTTTTCCTTTTCTCCACCTGCCTTCTTCTCAGCACCTTCTTTTTCGCCGGCTTCCTTCTTTTGACCACCCTCCTTTTCTCCACCCTCCTTACCTTCTTTTTCCCCGGCTTCCTTCTTTTCACCACCCTCTTTTTCGCCACCCTCCTTTTCGCCACCCTCTTTCTTCTCACCTACTTCGCTGCCCTCTTTCTTCATGCCACCTTCCGTCATGCCTCCTTCCTTCTCACCACCCTCTTTCTTCTCACCACCTTCACCACCCTCCTTCTTCTCCCCACCTTCACCGCCTTCTTTCTTCTCCCCACCTTCACTGCCTTCTTTCTTCTCGCCTCCTTCTTTCCCTTCACCCTTCTCACCTCCTTCCGTCTTTTCTCCACCTTCCTTGGCTCCTTTTTCTCCACCTTCTTTTGCACCCTCCTTTTCAGCGCCTTCTTTCTTCTCACCTCCTTCTTCCTTTTTGCCACCTTCTTCCTTGGCACCCTTTTCTCCACCTTCCTTGTCACCCTTCTCACCTCCCTCTTTAGCAACCTTGTCACCCGCTTCCTTTCCCTCTTTCACGCCTCCTTCTTTGGCACCCCTCACTCCTCCTTCAATTTGCCCCGCCTCAGTTCGAGAACCGCCACTCCCACTTGCCGGGGCACATCCGGCAAACCCATTCGGTCCATTTGCCATACACACAGTCCCAGCTCCACATAAAGAATTCCTGATCCAAGAACTCGTCGAATCACAAACGAGAAGCGCGTTTCCTTGGCACATGTAGCTGGCGGGTCTGCATCCGTCGGCGGCGCGGGGGGCAATGTTGTTTGAGATGGGTCTGGCATTGGAGTTGGAGGCTGCGGAGAGTAGGAGGATTGCGAATGCGAGCGGGGATGTCATTTTGATGTTTTCGAGTTCGAGTTTTTTTTGATGGTACAGATGCTGATGGTATTTGGGATATGCGTTGGGGTAGCCGGGAAAAGGGGATGGGTTGGTTATATATGGATTTTGGGAGGGAATGAAAGCTGGAATGAGAAGGCGGGAACAGACGAAACCAGGTTCAAAAACAGTAAATTTTATTGCACAATTTTTTCACTTTTTGGACGGCTGATAAAATTCTAGCCGATGATTCATTGGCGCAGTTCATAACAAGAAAAAAACGACTGAAAAAGACGTGAGCGCAAATTCTTCAATCGACGCTGTGTTTGTAATGAAAATCAGTTTTATGGAAAGGCTTCTTGAATTCTTGACAACTTCAGACAGTCTTTTCTCTTTTCATAGGACAAAAGATTGGACATCAAAACAGCTTTGGTTCGGATGGGTGCGTTATTGCAGCTGCTCTTCACCTCGTAAAAAAGGGAGAGGATTTATGGTATTTCACGGGTCCATTTTGCAGGAGCGAAGAATGACCGAGCAAGAAAAGGGAGATGACATGCATGACAAAATGATTTCTAATGTCACAGGATTTCTAACGCCTCATTTCAAATCTTTTGGAGTATAAATTGGCAACTCCACTATAACCACAAACAACCCACAATCAAACCTCAAAGACAACACAATCACACAATGGGATTTCTCCTCAAGTCTCTCTACGGCCAGTTATTCGTAACCCCGCCCGTCCCCACGCACGATTTTAGCGGCCAGACCGTGATCATCATTGGCGCCAACATTGGCCTTGGACTCGAAGCCGCGCGTCACATTGCCCGTTTAAATGTTGGACATCTGGTTCTCGGAGTGCGCACAGTCAGCAAGGGTGAAGCTGCCAAGAAGGACATTGTCTCGACAACTGGCATCAAAGAAGAATCCGTGTCTGTCCGAATTGTCGATCTGTCGTCCAACAAGTCCGTCATTGCATTTGCAAACACGATTCAGGCCGAGTTTAAAAGCGTGGATGCTCTTCTTCTCAACGCTTCCATCTTGCCCTTCGAGTTTGCCACCACTGAGGATGGCGTAGAGTTGGGCGTGGCTACAAACGTGATTGGCACGTTTTTGCTGGCGTTGCTGATGCTGCCCCTCCTGCGCAGTTCTTCCGCCCTCTCAGGAAACCCCGTCCATCTGTCCATTGTGGCCTCCGAAGTCCACGGATTCACCACCCTCCCTGAAAAAAAGCATCCCCATATCTTCACCGCCCTCAACGCCAAAGACTCGCCCGACTTTGCAGACCGATACAACGTGACCAAGCTGATGCAAGTTCTTCTCGCTCGAGAACTCGCAAAAAGCGTGGACAGCGATAAAGTGATTCTGAATTTTTTAAATCCGAGCTTATGCCATTCAAACTTGACAAGCACTGCCAAAGGGTTCGCGTCGTTTGTGGTTGAATCGTTCAAGTACTTGATTGGACGAAGCACCGAAGTTGGGTCCAGAACGCTGGTGCATGCGCTGACGATTGGAAAGGAGTCGCACGGTCAGTACTTGAGTTCCTGTAAAGTGGAGGAACCAGCGCCGTTTGTGTTGAGTGCAGAAGGAGCGATAGTGCAGAAGCGGTTGTGGGATGAGCTGAGTGAGATTCTTGAAAGCGCGCGTCCTGGCATTCTGAGCAACATTGCGTAACCGTTTTCTATGATCGCTTTTTTTTTTAGAAATTACCTCATAAATCTGATCATAAAATTGCATTCATAGCAGAAAATGAATGAACTTAAACGACTTGAACGTACCGTTATTCATGTTGCAAAGAGAGAGAGAGAGACAGGAAAAATTAGCATCCGCAAAAACCCCCCACGTTCGCATCCTGCATTCCCACGCATACACACATTTAGCATTCCATCAACTACTACAACCCAGACACCACAAACCCACTCATGAAGTCCTACGTCCTGTTGTTCTTATGCACCCTCGCCAGCCTGGCCCAACATGTGACGAGTGATTCGCTTCTCGACCTGTCCACTTTGGAACACCGTCGTGACTTGCATTCCTTCCCGACGTTATCCAAGCGTGCAGAGGAAAAAAAAGCAACAGAACTTCGAGGGGAAAGAAAGGAAGGAGAAGGGGCCGAGCGAAATGCTGAAGATGGCGAGAGAAAGGCTGAGGGTCCCGGTGAAAGCAAAGAAGGTGGCGAAAAAAAGAATGAAGGCGGCAGTGAAGGAAGGGTAGCCAGCGAGGGAGGCGAAAGAAAAACTGAAGGTGTTGAAAGGAGCGAGGGTGGCGAGAAACGAGTTGGAGGTGGTGAAGGCAGGGAAGGTGGTGAAAGAAAGGCTGGAGGGGGCGGTGAAGGTGGCGAAAAAAGGAAAGAAGGCAGTGGTGAAGGGAAGGGGAAAACCGAAGGTGGTGAAGCGAGAGAGGGTGGGGAGAAACGAGTTGGAGGTGAAGGCAAGGAGGGCGGCGAGCGAGGCATTGAAAGTGGCGAAAGAAAAGCTGAGGGAGAAAGAAAGGAAGGTGGGGGGAAAAAGTCTGAAGGAAGTGAAGGCAGAGAGGCACAGGAAGGTGGTGAGGGCAGAGAGGGTGGCGAAAAACGAGTTGGTGGGGAACAGCGCGAACGCGGTGAAAAATCAGTGGGAGAAGAAAGACTTGGGCGTGAGTGCGAGATTTTCAAAGCTTCCTTTTTTGGATATTACTGACAAACTTGGCACTTCACAGTTCCCCTCATTTTGCGCGAAGACTTTACTTTCCCAGCCCAAGCGATTTCTCGATTTTCTCAGCAGCTTGGAATTCGAGAATCCACATGTCGAACAGTCATTTCCGATATCTCTGTTGGCGCCAGTATTCAGCAAATTCAAAGGGAACGTGGTGTTACACCAGATGTCATCGGCTCGCTTGCATTTACATGCTCCCGCTTTGTGCCATTGAACCAGCCTCTTCATTTTGCATTTTCGCACGCCGTCATTTCCGTCACTGAACGGAATCAGATTGATCGAGGAAATTCAGTCGGAGGGCTTGAATGGAGAAACGGTGGAATTTGGTGGAACGGGGTTGTTGTCGACGGCCCTTTTGTCAACGACATCTCACGCCAAGTCTGTCTCCAGCAACCTATGTGTGGTCAAGTGATTCGCGACATTGGCGGACTGCAACTTGGATCAAGCGTGATTAATTCAGCTCAACTTCTTGCACGACGCTACGGAATCCGACCGGCGCAGGTGGTTCGAATTGCATCCTTGTGTTCTCCGCGCTTTTCGCGTTTCCAGCAGTTTTATCCGCGTTTCAATTCAATGTCGGGGCTTCGTTCGAGATTCCCTTGGACCAACAACTTGAACTGCCGCATCGGAAACGGCGGCCAAATAATTTCAGGGGGAAGCCAAATCTTCACTGGTGGTCAAATTTCTGCAAATGGTCGATCCATTTTTGGTAGCGGCAGAGGAAACAACCCCACCATCATTGTTCAAGATGGAATTCAACCACGCGTCCGATACTTTAGCTCACGTCTCGCCATCCCTTACAACAGAGGCTCCGACTGCATCACCCACATCCTCAGCCAAATCCAAACCTACGGGTTCAACCGCCTCGCCGAACCCAACAACACTGACACACAAAACATGTTGATGGACATTATCAACGAAATCACGCTTCAGAATGAAACATTGAGCAAAGCGACGCCACAAGAATTGCCCAATTTGATTCAACAGATTGCACTCAAATTTGATGCGCCGATTCAGTCGATCCCCAAAATTTCCAAAAATGTTGCTGAAGCCATGATGGAGGAAAAAGTGGCGAGTGGGCCTGCGTATATGTCTTTTAAGGCGATTGCGGATTTGATCTCTGGCCCGGCCAAAGATGCGGAGGTTGGGATGAACTTGAATCGCGTTGCGAGCAATCCAATCAGTGCGTCTGGGACAGGCAATGCAACAGAGTCTATGCCATCCCCAGCAGAAAACGCCACACCGTCTGCAGTAAATGAAACCATGAATGCAAGTAGCGCACTTCGTGTTTGTACTTCCGTGGCCGGTGCTGTCTTTGTTTTCGCGGTGTTGATATGAATTCACTTTTACAATGAAGCATTTCCAAACATCAGACCATCCTTACATTATGCAATAAACTCCATTTTTTTGGTTGTCGATTCAGCATCCTGTTGCTGAGTATGAAAATAGATTTACATTTTTTTGTAAATCTCAGTCTCACTCCGCTTCTCTTCAGTCTCTTCAGTCCGGGTCATGCTGGACTGTAATCACTGCAGTTGTACTTCGCCACTGCTATTTCCCGTCCCCGCTTACTGAAAATCACTGCTCCCGACATTAAGAAATTCGTGCGCGTTGAATCAAAGTGCTCGTGCTATCCATCAACGAAACCTATCGATTCATAAAATGCCAGCACTGTGAATACCAGCATAAACATTTTTATACGCGTCATACCTGGGATGGAGCACTCTCACCTCTCTCCCTGGACAAGTTGGTCAATCATTTCCGATGCATTTCAGACGCGCCATTTGTTCATTCACCTTGAATCGATCCGGCGCAATGTTTGAATATCTGAGCCGAAGAGATATTCATCCTCTCTGCAAGGCATTTCGAAATTGGATAAATCCAAGATTTAGCCACCCAGTTGGCAAACATTTTGAAGGAAAACTGAAAACTGGCACTCACGGACTCGGACTTGCCAAAAAGCGTTATTCTTCAATAAACCGTATTCAATTATCGAAATTCCGTCCGCGCCGATTCCATCATCAAACTGCAGATTCTTCGAATGAGTTTCGACTGGTTTGAAGGAGGACTGCTTCCTGTGATGCAGATATCCGATTCTGGATATTGCTTCAATTCCTGAAGAGTCGTGCGGTTACCAGAGCGTACGGTTGATACCTAAGGGACTTCAACAAGCATACTTCACTGGATCTTAGAACGAAGGAATCTGTCCGAACACTGCTCTGTGCTGGTGAGTACTCAGATAATCCGTATCAGCATACAGCGCTGTTCTGCATGGAATGGGCGGGTACGGACTGAATTTCTCTTCTTGTAACCAGGCCCACTTCCGGACGTAATTCCGTTTTTTTTATCCCAAAAACAAGGCATCCACTCGCAACCAACCCGCCACTGGTACTGGATGGGCATGGGCCACGGTCTCGGTTTCGATGCTGGTAAGCTTTGTTTGAGTTGAGTCGGCTCACCAGGCCTCGGTACTGGTTGGGTTTTGGGCCACGGTCTCGACAATACACTCTGGGTCATGACAGCTGTTCGAAGAAGCACAGGTGAGTTTCCCTCCTCTTTCATCTGCGAAAGCGCGTCGTTGTTGCTTTCTAACTGCTGTCCTTTTCTTCATACACGGTGAAGTGACGCGCACAGGTTCTGTTCATGTTCTCCCAAAACAAAGCATCCACTCACAATCAACTCGAGACTGATATTGTATGGGCACCGACCACGGTTTCGGTTGCGATGCTGGTATGCTTTCTTTGAGTGGCAATCTCAATATATTGGTGGGATACGATTCAGGGCCCCCGCGCGGCTCCCACTGGAAACAAGGACGGAGGATACCCCACCTTCTTGGCTGACACTGAATCACTGGCGATGGTTGGTTGGACATGTTTCCACCCATGGGTTGACAGATCAAAACACAGTATGCTGCATCGACTGTGGGGGTAACTTGGGTAGGGCACACATTCTGCCCCATCTCTTTCTCTTCGGGCATTTGTTTCTTCGAACCCCTTTATTTGTGCGCCCTTCCTTGTTGCTCCCATCTGTAGTTACGCCTAGCCGGTAAAAATCCGCTGGATATGGGGACGGCATGTCCGTCGACTTATATGAGTCTTATGGAATGGGAAAGCTCAGTGCAAGTGCTGCCGCACTGGGCATCAACGCGAACGATTCAAGCAAGACCAAGCAAGACCAAGCAAGATGCCGATTTCAAGTAAGTCTCTTGTTTTTTCCTCACCTGATTCATGTGATCAGTTTCTAAACGCCGTCACCAATAAATGTCACTACACTGGTTGAGGCGTGATAAAATCCCCATGCCATGGCCACCGGGCCATTTAGTTGCAGCCACCGGATCATGGGTTGATAAATCGAAACACGGGGTATGCTGCTGGGACGATGTCAAGGGTAACCTGGGTAGGGCACACATTCGCCCCATCTCTTTCTCTTCGGGCTTTCATTTCTTCGACCCCTTTTATTTTGTGCCCTTCCTTGGTCCTCCCATCCGCAGTTACGCCAAGCCGGTTAAAATCCGCGCGATATGGGGATGGCATGTCGACTCATATGAGTCTTATGGGATGGGGAAGCTCGGTGCATGTGGTGCTGCACTATGCTCAAACGCGACCGATTCAAGCAAGTCCAAACAAGACAGCAATTTCAAGTGAGTGTTTTGTATACCTCGCTCAATTCATATTATCATATTTTAAACGCCTTCACCAAAAACATTCACACCACACAGGTTGAGGCGTGGCATTTCCCCGTATGCATATCATGTAAATGGGAAGGCGGCTCAGTGCAAGTGGTGATGCACTGGGCATTAACGCGGGAATTTCCAAAGGCATTTTCTTATTAATGATTCAAGTGAGTTTTTCCCTCTTCTATGTCCTCCAATTCAAAGCGAAAAGTTCCCAATTTTCTTTTACCACAAATAGGCCCAAGCACCTCACGCACTGCCCCATCCGCATCATTTTGCCAGACTGCCCTCTTGGATCACCATGGACGCTTTCGACCGCGTCGACAGTTTGAAAACATTGGACTCTGACGCCAGCTCCCAGGAATGAGAAACGGGCAACCATGCAAGTACACAACACTGGATACCCTCTCAGTGGAGAGAGGATGGGTAAAGAGGTACAGGAATCAAGCCATTTTTTTATCTTTTTCGTGAAGAATTTTCGTGCAAGAAACAGGGGAAGAGAGTCTACACAAAAAGAGAGAAAGAGAACTAATAGAATAAACAGAACAAACAAATCAGTCGAACAAAAATAACTAAAAAAACACAGAGAAAGGCCACCAGCAACATCACCCCAAATGAAAAACAGTGTCTAAGAATCCTTCTTCCCATCCACAAGCGATGCAACAACAGAGACGGGCGCAACAAGTCCTTCAAGCAACGGAAGCATCGTGGACAAATCAACACTTGACGTGCGACCATTCTTTTGACGCAACGCTGCCGCGGCTGTTTTAGAAGATGCGAGGATTTCGCTCTTTTTAAGGACCGTGGCGGTTTCAGCGGCGGCAGGCACATTAGGAGATTTGAGTTTCAATTCCTTGAGCGGGGGGATGGACATGTCATGGGTATGTTGGATGTATTCCTTCATGCCTTGGTAGTATCCATTAACACGCGTGTAAGGGACGCCGTATTCTT
>QEAP01000715.1:0-11419 GCA_006535975.1 Chytriomyces confervae | reverse complement strand
CCTCAAACAGATGTCTGAATGAATCAAATCAGTCAACAAACGGAAAAAAAAAATCAGTCACCCCCTCACCTTCCAACTTTGGTATCAACAGCACTCAATGGATCATCCAACAAATAAATATCCGCATCGCTGTAAACAGCGCGTGCAAGCGCCAATCTAGCCCTCTGCCCACCACTCAACGTAACTCCCCGTTCCCCAATCAACGTCAGTTCTCCGTTCTGAAAAATCTTTAAATCACTTTCCATGGCGCAAACATCAATCACTTTTCGAAACTTTTGCGCATCAAAGGGTAACCCGAATGTAACGTTATCCCGCACACTTCCCGACAGAATGAACGGTGTTTGAGTGCAGAATGAAATTTTTTTGGATCGAAGCGCGATTTGGGTCGGTTCGTATGCATCCATTTCGCCCAAAATTGCGTTTAGAAGGGATGACTTTCCGGACCCGACTGCACCAACGACTGAGACTAATTCACCGACTTTGATTTTCAAGTTGATGTTTTGAAGGATGGATTGTGATTTCGGCGTTTTGTTGTTGGTAGTAGTAGCGGCCGGTGTGTTTGCTGTGTCAACGACAATGAATGGTTGCTGCTGTTGTTGCATGGCTTTCAATTTCGGGGGTCCCCAACCAAACTCTCCATTCTGGATTATTACGTCCGTGTCTTGGCCTGAAGTTGCGAGAAGTTGGCGCGAGGTTTCACTGTCTCTGTGGGAATGGATATCGGGAGTGCAAGGAATTCTTGGATACGGTCCAACGACACGCGGGATTCAGCCAGGAATTGCAGCGCTTTGGGGAAAAAGTTTGTCATGGATAGGCGGATGGAGGACATGTATGCAATGCATGTGAAGATCTGGTTTTTTTTTGTTTTTTCAAAAGAGTTTTGTTTTCGAAAGAGTAGGAAGTGATGGAAGAAAAGTAGGCTTTACCTTTGCTGGAGTAAAGACACCGCCCATTAACCAAAATGTCACGAATGCAAAGATTTCAATGAGCGATCCTGACGCAAAAAAGAAGGCTTCGTTGAGTGCGCGGAGGTAAGATGCTTTTCGAATGTTTCGCATTTCTTGGTCGCGGATGGAATTGATGCTGTCTTCAAACGCCTTTTCCCAAGCGTATCTGAAATGTGCAGGAGTTGGTTAGAGTGGGGGAGGATATAATATCGCAAGGGGATGGTACTCACAACTTCACAACAAGCATTCCTGCCAAACTATCACTGATGCATTTAATCCGCTCATCGCGCAATCCAACGGTATTCTTTCTCAACCGCGCAAACAACCGCGCAAACCATCCTTGCAACGGAATCATGAGCAACAACCCAGCAACGCCCGCAAACGAAGCGTATCCAATTTGCGTGTACATGAAATACGTCATCAACACAACTTCCAAAGGCCCCAGCCAGATGAAATGCGCAAATGGGGCCGCGTCTTCGAACCGTTGCACGTCGTTTGAAACGAGGTTTACAATGTATCCTGTCGAGGATGTGTGCGATGTGCTCAGCGACAGGCACTTTTTGTACACGGCTGCAATGAAGGCCACGCGCATTTGGAGTCCGCATCGCATGGCCTGTTTTTTTGCGGACATGGCGTTAGCGAGACTACTTCTCTTGGGACTCAATCAAACTAAACGCTACCAAGAAGAACTCGACATGGTGCAGCACCGCATGCAGCAGTCCCAGAGAGGCAAGGCCCAGTCCGTACAGGTATCCGTCTCTCGCAGGAGCATTTGGATTCTGGAACCATTCGAGGATCTGTCCCATAAACAGCACCTCGCCAATCTTGACAGCCATCTCGCCAAAGTACGCAAGCCCTGCAGAGAAAATGAAGCCGGAAAACACCCGGAGAATGACCCGCCATAGCTGTGGACTGTTGCTTGTGCTCTGCTCTGTCTGCCATGCTTCGAGCAGCTGTTTGGACAGTCCCTCGGCAGCGTCGTTGTCTGTGTCGAGTTCAAGAGGACGTCAGCGATACTCGGAGGTATTGATGAGACTTACTCTAGGCCCAGAAACTCCTCTGGCTCCAGGTTGCTGTGAAAGAGAGAGAGAAAGGGTCAGTGGGTTGTGAAGGATGACAAATGAGGGCCGATCGACCGCACTTCTTGAAGCCTCTGAAGATGACCGGGTTCATGTAACTGAATGTCCACTTTGCATACAGCGAGTGCTCCTGCCTCCGCTTCGGACACAGCGGCGTCGTTGTCTTGTCTGGATCGGACGCCATGTGTATGTCTGTGTATGTCTGTGTTTGTTGGCCACTATTTGAAACAGGGTTGATGACATAATCGCCGCACAAACGCTCGCTTTGTTACATTAATTGACACGGGCTCGCATGGATTCAAACGCGCTGCTTCCGTCCAAACTCTGCTTCAAAACCACCCAAACTTCTTTTTGACCGTGTCAAACACCGAGTTCCTGCGCCCCAATGTCTCGGCGCGACCAATTGTCGCTGAACGCTTCACCGACACCGGCCTCTCGTCCAGAGCATCAATCTCAGGATCAATGGGTCCCAGCAGCATCTTGCACACCCAGTCCCCTCGCGAGAACGGAAATGAGTTTCCTTGGATCGCAAGAATCTGCCTTCTCTCGGTGTTATAATCGTCCACCACATCCAGATTCGGAAGCTCCACATCCCACTCGTTCAAATACTCAATCTCCGCATCGTTGTCAGTGCATGCTAGAAACACGACTGGAGTATCGCCACGATCGTATGCCAACACGGACCAAAGTCCTCGCTTGTCTTCCACTCCTTGATCTGTTGTTGGAACTCCGTCCGTTGCAATGAGAATCAACAGTTTCTTGCCGCTCTCTGCAAAGCTGCTCTTTTTCTCCCGCAGCACTTGTCTGAGCACGCGTGCGATGGGTGTGTATCCTTGCGGCCGTTTTGAAAACGAGGCTTCCAACTGCGATGAATGTGACACGTTTTGAAGTGGCGGCCGATTCAAGAAATAAACATCGATTCCGTCATCGTCCAGCGTTACGGCAATGTCTGTCACGATTTGGACTGTGAGTTTGAGTTCGTCCCAGCGAGTTGTTGTTGGTGCGAAGGGATTGGCTTCTGTGAGTCCCATCGTGGACTTTGTCATCATTGAGCCCGAGTCGTCGCAGATTACAACAATGTCGTATGCCTGTGTGAGTTGCTTGTTTTAGGAAGTGGATAGAGTGGCGGGTGGATGGAAAGAACACCTCAAGCTTCCGCAGCTTCAGAGCCATCAGGCTGGAGATTTCGTGGCGCATGACAAGGCTCTTGAATGCATCCATACTGTTCATGTTGGATGTGGAATTGGTCTTGGAGGATGAGGATCCTTCGTAGGCAGGTGGCGGTGCCTGCCACATTCTGTTTTGGGCGTTGAACTTCGTTGAACAAAATGGGAAACATCTCGACCAACACCGAACTGATCCCTGGGAAGCAAAGGAGAACTGCGGAAGAAGATTCGCGCGAGATGGGCATGAAGTGGTTGGATTTAGCCAGACCTTGTTTAAACCAGCGTCAAATTACACAGCCTCGTCTTTGGACAATGCGTGCGATTGCTTTAGTCCTTACTTGTGCTCTGATGGGGTTTGCCGCCCTTTCTGATTGTGGTTTGTGTCGGTAATAAAATCAAAACGTTGCTTCTTTTTTAACCCGGAAATGTTCGTTCGAGCGAGCCGACAAACAACTCGCCCACCCGGGCCCAGCGCATCACTACGACGATCTGCCGCTCCAGCTCTTGCACAAACTATGCTTCCATCCCTGGCGACCCGCGCAACAACTCCCATCATTCGAACCGCCTCAACAGCAGCTTTCTCAATCCCGGCCGTATCTCAGTTTGCTGCATTTGCCACTCCATCCCCAGATGCCACATTCTCTCCGTCAAACGATGCCGGCTCTAATTCATCGAATTCGAATCATTCGTCAACCCCATCAGCTCCAGCTTTTTCTGTCTCGGGATTGACACCAGTATCCGCAGCCATGCTGTGGGGAAACCTTCCTGGAATGCTCGCAGATAGCATTGCCAAAGAGTCAGTGTTATTAGCAGGGTCCGATGTGTTTTCTTGTCTCGTCGATGATCTATGAGGCTTCTTGCTTGTGTGGATAAAATAAAACGCACGTTGGAAAACTGCGTAATGCGCGGCTAATCTATTATTTCTTTCTCCTTGATTGCAATTAACTTGTTCTAAGTTTTCTGATTCGTCGGCGATGATTTTATTTTCGCAAGTTTGCCATCCTACTTCCCTCAGACTTGACTTGTTCAATTGGGCGCTGGTGCAAGACTTGAGAATCTCCGACGCAAGTTGTCCATTGGAATTAAACTGGACAGGTTCACTTCTTCGCATTGAAACAGAATCTTTCCACAAAATTCATGACCTGCAAACGCAGTTAATTCAAAGACGAGATGCAGAGGCAAGACCAATCACATACCTTATAAAACGAACCGTCCTTCACCAGGCAGGTACCTGGGAGATCACTGAACTCCGAAACTTGATCTTCGTGGTCGTAACCCGCTTAGTTCAAAAACTCATTCGATCGCAGCACTTCCTCTTTCTTGAGTCCGCACACTTTCTCTCCGCCTTCTCACTTCTTGAAAATCCTGACCAGGGTGAGGTTGGCTGCGGCCCAGTAGTCCAGCTCAGGACTACAGGCCTCACGAAGAGCGATCTTAAGTTCTTCGATCGTGACGTTGGTTGCGTTGAGGCCGACAGAGAACGGTCTGATGTCCGAGTCGTTGAGTGCGCAGAAGAAACGCAGCTTTTCGTTCATTTGTTTTTGTTTCAGTTTTTGCGTAATTTTTTGATCATTTGCTGTCACAGGTATCCTTTTCCAAGGCAGTGATCGCAGCGTTTGTAAAAGGCTGTCTCGTCCTGGCTGGCTCATACCAGACCAATCTAAACTAGTAACAATCACCACATACTACAATGAATCTCGTAGTAGGATCCCGGCACCGGAACCAGGCATTTTGGTGATGCAACTTTTCGTCACGATTGAACCGGTCATCAACTGCCACACTTGACACAGATCCATTTATTTCATCAGCGCTACATATTTTGGCAGAGTTCCTTTCATCGACGCAGCACATTTGACACAATCAAGGACACATTATTTCTTTGCTTTGAAGGCAGCGACGCGCTTGTCTGTCTCGTCCTGAAGTTCCTTGTGCAATTTGGGCATGAATCCGAGGTCAAAGATGGCGTGGGACCAGACAAATAAGGGTGCGAGGACAACAGCTAGAATGGTCCAACATGAGTCAAACAGCAGCAAAGGAGGGGTAACAGACAAGAAGAGACAGTTCAGCAAGCAAGCAGCACTCCCAAGAATGTAAGGGAGCATGATCACCTTGAAGCAAGTTGTCCAAAAGAGCTGGCGCGCGTCTCTCGTGAACTCCGTGGCCGTCTGTTGAAGTAAATGTCGTAAGGGTTGAAGCAGACCCGTGACTTAAATTGACTCACAGAACTGCGCGATCCAAGAGAAGGCGTGGACACCCAGCGCGACAGTGAACGGGTTGACCTGTTTTCGAGTGATCATGAGCTAGAGACACAGAGACACAGACAGAAGCAGCACTCACGCCAAGCCACGCCTCTCCGTTCAGCGCAAACGCATGCGCTCCAGCCGCGCCCAGCATCACAAGCACACCCGCACTACCACCAATTACTGGCTGCAGGATCGTGTAGTACGTCGAGTATCCCGCCGCAACGGCCCACATGATTGATGGGTTGTAGGTGGCGACCATAGCGTAGGAAGTGAATAGAATCGTGGGAACAAACACGGAGTGGATGGCCTGGTTGGTCTTGTCGTTGTGGTACTCTGCGTACTGGCAGTATTGCCGTTTAAAGTCAAAGAGGCCTGCTTGAAGCATTTGTTGTTGTTGTTGTCGGCCGTGAAGCTGAATTGGTTATGCGATTCTTTTTCAAAAGCATTGTTCCCATGTCCGCATTTTTTGACAAGTTTTGACAAGGATCAAAAACTGTCGCGTATTTTGCCCGTTAAACCTTTAAACTTGTTCGATCCCTTTGGCTTAATAAGGTACGTTGCCTTCGAGAGAATTCCCACTCATCAATATGCTGTGCTGCGATATGAACACCAAAAGATGAATGTTAAACCCTTGCGTTCAGGGAAACTACTCAATCCCCCCTCATGTATGAAATGTGTTCCAGTGCGTGCCAAGTAGTTTCACCACAGAAAACATCTTTCCCATGTCTGCTACTTGTGTATGTTTTCCAGTATCCTTCTAGCGGAGAAATGCTTCCACCACAAGCATTCTGTATCAAAAAACACGCACAACCAGGTACTCAACCGTATAATTGGTTATCAGATATTCTTTAAGTTTGCATCCAAAAAAAAAAAAAAAAGAGACGCTCCCAGTCAAGACTCATTTCACACGGTTCACGATTTCAGTCACAATCCCTGCAGCCACCACCGTCGAGCCAGACCGAATCATGACTCGTCCCAATTCTCGACTCTCTTTCGCCAACTCTACGCAGATTGGTTTATCCAGTTTGATGTCCACGATCGCCGTAACGTTTTTTGGTAGGGCGCTGATTTATGTGTCAAGTCAGGATACTGCAAAAGATTGTCTGCAATGAATAAAATGGAGTAAAAACTCAACCGTGGATTCTTCTTGATCACTTCTCCAGATGCCTTGTTCAAGATGGAAACAAGTTTCGAAATGATTCCCGGAGTCGACGCGCTTTGATGGTGCAGCACAATGGGTACGCCCAGCGTCAACGGAATCGCAATATCAAACGTGACAATCTTGACTTGGAACACGTCTGCGACGGGGACCAACGATTGAGGTGCGCAGAGAACATTCCCGATGCTTTAAAAAATGCGTGGTTTAGTTGAGTTGTGAGTGCTACCAATTGAATACAAAAGCAAATAAAACCTGATTTGTTGAACATCGATTCCATTCAATGTAATCACCACGTTGTCTCCTGCTACTGCCCATTTGATTGCTTCGTTGTTGGATTCGATTGCTTTCACGACCCCATGTTCGCCGAGCGGCATTATGGTGACTGCGTCTCCGATTTGAAGAGTTCCTGCTTCGATGCGCCCACTGACTGACAGTGAACCACCGCCGCCTGCTGTTGAACCTCCTTTGAAGTAGTCTGTGACGGGTAGGCGGAACGGTTTCTCCAGGGGACGCACAGGTGGTTGTAAAGCATCTGCAAGTACGAGCTATCAATGACATGCATTTTTCATTTCCAAGTGGCCGGTCGGCAAACGTACCGAGACATTCTCGAAGCGTCGGTCCTTCATACCACGCGAGCAACTCTTGACTCTTGCATTCAATCATGTTTTCTCCAGTGAATCCACTGCATGGCACGAAAGTGAGCTTGTCTTTTTTGAAACCAGCGCCCAAGAGAAAGAATGTGAGTTTTTCCTTGATTTCGTAAAATCGCGATTCCGACCATTGCATCTGGAAACAAAAAAAAATTAACAAATACACGCACACTAGATGCACCCCCCCAAACATTTGTACTCAACTGTATCCAACTTATTCACTGCAACCACCATCTGAGCCACCCCCAAACTCCGCACAAGCAGCGCATGTTCTCGTGTCTGCCCTCCCAACTCAAACCCAACTTCAAACTCGCCTGTTCCACTGTCAATCACGAGTAGCGCCACATCGGCTTGACTCGCCCCGCTAATCATGTTGGGCACAAAGTCGCGATGTCCCGGCGCGTCAAGGATCGTGAATCTGTGCAATTGGGTTTCAAAGTAGGACATTCCGACGTCGATGGTGACACCTCTAAGTATTTTGCGTGTGGGTTGTTGAGTGGAAAGTTTTGGGAGTTGAACGTTTTGTGATTTTTTTTTTACCGGCTGCGCTCTTCTTCGGTTTCATCGAGCACCCATGCGAAACAGAAACTGCCCTTTTTCATCTTTTCGGCGTCGCGCTCGTATTTTTTCATTGTACGTTCGTTTACTTCTCCCAGCAGGTATAGTAGGTGGCCTTGAAAGAAAAAAAAAACACCAACAGTTAGTCAACACTTAAAAACAAGCTTTTGTTGATGTGTACCCATCAAAGTACTCTTTCCCGCATCCACATGACCCACGACAACCAAATTCAACGAACTCTTTTCCAAATTCCGTTTCGCATACTCTTGAACAACATTAATACGTTTCCCTTTTGCAACGGATGGTTGTGGCGCTGGTTTGATGGACACGTTTGATACAGGCGCTTGTGAGGATGTCGCAGATCCTGCCGGGCTTGGACTACGTGCGCGAATTGTTGGGGAGTTTGAAGTTCGTGACGGGGATGCGTGGTTCGTTGGAGTGTTGAGAGTTGGTGTTGTCGCGATCGAGATGGATTTCATGGATTGGGTGAGGGAGATGGACTTTGATTTCGATTGTGGTTGCGACTTGGCCGAGTTGAGGGTGATAGAGGGTGCTGGTTTGCCTGGATTTTTGGAGAAAATGTGGTATTATATTTGAGAAAGGATGTTCAAGCCGTCTTTTTTTATTTCTTACCAGCACGCGCCGCACGCACAATATCATCAGGACTTGGCGTTGTAAAATCGAAACGCGCTTGCTGTCCTCCCACAACCCCTGCATCTAATTCCAAAAATGGATTACTGAGCATGAATGAAACTTTTTTGGCAAATGGGGAAGGGGATGAAAAGTGAGAATGGGTAAAAGGTAAAGTGGAGTGAGAGTTTGTCGACGCCCAGAACAAGGCAAGGCTCGAGGCGGGTGCCGCGACTGCTGACGAAGAAGAGAATTGAAGATCTGATCTCACGGTAGATGGATTCATTGACGGTTGAAGTTTTTGTTGCTGGTGTTTTTGTTGCTGGTGTTTTTGTTGCTGGTGTTTTTGTTGCTGGTGTTTTTGTTGCTGGTTCAAACCGGCGATTTGTGTGGGAAGTTTCGAGAAGGTGCTGGCGCCAGCCATTGGTAATTTGGATGGTTGCAGGCTCGAATTTTTTGACTGCGAGAGCGCAGAGAGTGTGGATAAGGTGACGTTCGAGGAAGCAGTTTTTGGGACGAGCAGGTTGGGCTTCGATGTCAGAGATGGGGCCAGACTCATTGCCGAAAGCGCGTTGCTGATGACATTATTTGAAGACGAAGAAGTTGGAAGTGATTGCTTTGTTTGGCCAAGTGTGAGCTTTGGGGCAGTTGAATTTGAGATGGAAGATGGCGTCGAAAGCAGTGGCTTTTTCTTTTCAGAATTCGGCGAATTGAGGCTCAACGACAAGGATGGATTTGCGATAGCTGCTGATTTCAATGAGCCGTCTGACAAGGACGCGAGAGTCATTCCAGATGGTTGCATTTTCCCCGGCGTGTTTGTTGTTGCAGAAACAGGTCGCTTCACAGACAGCGACGATAAACTTGAAAGTGTTGGAGTTGAAGGTTTTGCTGTAAGTGTAGCCGATATATCTGAGGCGTCCATTGGCTTTTCTGAGGCGTTCGCCAAATTCTCTGAAAAGAGTAGTTCCAAAAAAAGTGGCCCAAAAAGAGTCAAACAGAAATCATTCGCGAAGATGGAGCTGAGAGATATCTTCGAAAACGGAGAGCGAGAGTCGGACAAAAGGAGAGATAAGAAGTTTGGGTCAGGTTTGCTTGTACTAACCCAGTAAATTGTTGACAGCGCTTTCGACGTTGCCTCCGGACTTGAATAACGCCTGGCGAACGGCATCTACCGAGTAGCCAGACCCAACGACTGCCTGCACGCTGCGAATGTCTACCAGGGAGGGAGGTTACAGATTTGCCACAGCACTCGGCGTGTGAACAAGCCAACCTGCAGCAGCAACAGTTTCTTTCGATCCCTTCGATGGAGCCACGTACGCAACAACTGAGAGAATCAAGTGCGGATTTAGATGGAATTTATGTTGCATTTAACGTGCTTACCCTTCTCATCTTCGAGGTCATCCATATCTTCGTCCTGATATTCTTGGTCGTCGTCGTCGAAGTAGTCGTCATCTTCGTCGTCGTCGTAGTCCTCGTTGAGGACCATGTTGCGGACGTGACGGTGTCGAGACATTATTAGTTAAAATATTTCTCGATTTTAAGAATTTATGGATGGGCCGGATTTGCAGATTCGCTGTGAGATTTACCATCCATCGAGTGTCAGACAATAATATCGTGCTTGAAGCGACCCACACCATTGTTTATGAATAATGCATGAATAATACATCAATAAATGTATGAAAATAAATCATCCACAAATGCGCGAATAATACCTAAAATAAATACGAAATAAATACAAAACAATTCAGCCAATATTCCAACAACACCAACGCAGACGCCCCAAACTGCTCTGTCTGTTGGAATGTGCAAACGAGGCAATGCATTGCTTGTTTCATAAAAAGCGACTTTCCCTTTTTTCGCAAATTGTAAACTCACCTCAAAAGTAAATGGTTGACAAGAAGGCCGAACTCGCCGCCTCTCAGATCAAGACCGCAACAACCTCTGCCAACAAGACAGAGAGGGACGCTAACGCTGCTGACCTCGCTGCCCTGGTCAAGGCTTCCGGCTCCTCCCAGGTGCTCGTCTCCTACACCATCCTCGACAAGCTGAAGAAGGCTGCCGAGGACAAGAAGAACTTGGTTGCCAAGGGTAAAATCCATCTCTTTTCACTCATGTGCATGTAGTGCATGTATCGCTACCGTTGCCACTCCATCTGCTGACGATGCATTCTGCCTCTTTTGACAGAGGGTGCCCACGCCTGCTACGCCGCCCTCGCCGTTGCCCTCACCGGAGCCCCTCTCGTTGGGGAGCCAGCACTTCTCCGCGCACTTCCAGTTGTTCTGGCTGAGCAGGGTGAGTTTTATTCTCTGTGTCCATTCATGCCTGCTGTCAAATTGCCGTTTTTGTTTTTTTTCTTTTGGCTCGATTTCCCAAGATCGAAATTTTCCGATTGTTGGCTGCATTGTTGATTCTGGCAGTTTTCTGGCGTGCTAAACAACCCTCTTCTTTCCCGCAGGAGACAAATCTGCCCCTGTCAAGGCTGCCGCCGATGCCGCAGCAAAGGCCCTCATTGCATATGTCGAATTCCTCGCCAACAACCACATGACCATTGCTCAGCCATACCTCTGCAAGTACCTGCCCGCAATCTTCAACGCTTGTGGTGACAAAAAGTCCAGCAAAGACTTGAAGGCCGTGTGCGCTGCTGCCTCCAAAAACATCTGCAAGCACCTCTCCCTCAACGGTCTCCGTGACATTGTGCAAACCCTCATCAACGCCCAGGACTCCTTCCAGTCCAAGACTGGAACCCGTCTTGCCGCTCTCTCTGCCATCGCCACCTTCTCTGAGACTGCCCCAGAGCAGCTCGGTTTCGCATTGACCCAAATTGTGCCCGAAATCTCCAAATCTGTTGTTGACACGGACCCCGAAGTTTGCAAGGTCGGTGAGGCTGCCCTTACTGCTGCCTGCGATGTCATTGGAAACCGTGACTTGGAGCACATGACTGGACCCATTGTCCGTTCCGTCACCCACCCCGACGAAGTCAAGGACAT
>QEAP01000714.1:0-11475 GCA_006535975.1 Chytriomyces confervae | reverse complement strand
TCGGGGTTGAATACATTCCACTGAGTAAACCGTGCGCAAGTTTTGCCGTTTGGCAGTGGAAACAGGATGCCGCTGTGTCTTTGCAAACGGACAGATGGTGTTGTCCAAAACCAAGGTATCGATCTTGGAAGGCTGGAAGAGCGAAAAGAACTTGCAAAACTGAAGCCATGTAGCAGCTATTTTTTCGAAAAAGCATTAGCAAAACAGTTGTTCTCTGCAAATATTCTCACGTGTTTCCAAGGTTCTTGAGACCAGTGAACCCAGGCCCAAATAAAGGAGCGAGTTCTTTTCCATCCTCTGTCGTCATACTGAAATCAAATTTCATATTTTGCTCGAGTTGCTGCAAAAAGGTTTCGGAACAGTTCAACAAAAGGGATTCAAACGAAAGCTGTTTTTTTGAACCTCACCAGTTCAGTCAAAGTTTTCTCGGTCTTCTCCTGTCCAGCAATATTGATTCCAAAATTCTTCAAATGCACGCCCAAATGTGGATCCAGCCGCTCTTCGTCACATAGATAACAGTAAATATCCGCGGTCCCTTCTGGCGTAATTGTTCCCAGCTTTACAGAAACGGGATGACGCGAAGCGTCATAGTGACCCATTCCATGGCCGTTTCCCCCAGTTCCCCCATACTGCGCGCGACCGCAGCCCAAATTTCCGCAAGTGAGACAAAGCCATAGGTTTCCCTTGATGTCGCAGGAATTGCAGTGTGCCAGGGCTGTGATGCAGCAATTGTTTTAAAAGAGAGCCCAGGGAATCATTTCTTCGGTTGAATGAACGACATACTTTGCGATTCGAGTGGTTTTGGGGGTCCCTGAACAAGCGATTTCGTGTGCTCGCATTCGGTAACGACTTGCTCCCAAGCCTGAATATCTGATTTCTTTTGAGAAGATGTGGCAGCCAAGACTGCTGAAACAAGCGATGCAAGCTGTTGGATTGATGTGGAAAAGCACTCATTTCAAATTGGTGTTTTCGAAATGCTGACAGTAAAGCAACACGTACGTGAGGAGATGCATTAGAATCAACCGGACCGCAAGAGAAGCAGGAAACGCTGGTGATTGTTTCGTATTTTTGCGAGTCGGAGGGTTCTGCCTCAATGGCAATCTTTTTGAGGGGTGGCGCGTCCATGTGAACCTCCTGCAACAAAAACCAAGCAAGCAAAGCAAGAAAGGGATTCAGCGAATGCAATGTTTTTCAGGAAACGCATGAACACGCACCTTCAACACTCGTTTGATGTTGAGCACGAGCGAGTGGCCGTTGCCCCAGTTTGCGAAATGTGCGCGCGAATGTCCGAGATCAGTGTCAGTGCATGCGCCGTTGAAGCAGCCGAGACAGACGTCGATGCCTTGTGCGCTGTCCTGGAGAAGAGTTGTTTCGCGTGTGAGAGAGGATGGATGATTCGAAAGAGAAAGAAGTCTCGTAAAACCAACCTGGTTTGCGAAGCACTGCGTGCATTCATCCTTGTGCACGCCGTTTCTGAAGGTGGACGCGCTGGGAGCTGAGAGAGGAAGATGTGTGCAAGCCATATTTACTTTAATTTTTTTTATATTTAGTTAAATATATACAACATTGGAAATGCTCATGATCCAAATGCCTTTTGGTTCATTGCACATCTTCAATCGCCGCTCGCAAAGAACGCGTAAGTTCCGATGCTGGCGTCTGTTCCAGAAACTCGGCGACAATATTTGCAGGCACCGGGTCGTTCAAGTCCTGTCCCACGGCTAAAAAGGACTCCACGTGGTTGTTCAAACCCTTTCTCAGGGCGACCCGCACGACATTATAATCATTCGAGGCTATGGAGACGCGTTCATCACCTATCAACATCAACGTCGAGTAATAGTCGCCATTGTGCACACTTGCCAGCAAGCACGCATTGTTGTTGAAACTGGGGTCTATGCCTGGCTGGTCGAGGAAAAGACTCAGAAACTTTCTGGATTCATGGCTCACTGCGCATAGCAACGCGTAATTCAAAGCATCCACCGAAACACCACGTTCCATTAGGAGTTCTGCAATGGCGAGATTCTCGCCGTACACTGATTGCGCCAATGCCTGACCTCTGCCAGAGAGAGTGATCCGCTGGAGAGGATCGTTGAGCAGCGTTTGGACATAGGGCAGACTTCCTTGCGATGCTGCTTGTGTCAAGGATCCGTCCAGCGACATTTGGTCGCACAAGCGAGATGTCGTCAGAAGGGAGACTACGGCCAATTGGCGGCTAGCGCATGCACGCGTGAGAGCCTTCTCGAGCGAGTGGTTGTCCAGAAAGAGAGCACAGTTGCTGATGACGTAATCAAGGGTCGCAGTGTCCCCAGTCTTTGCAAAGAAAAGGATGGCGGCCTGCCAGTCGACCAGGTCCATGTGATCTGTGCAAAGCGACTGGACGATGCGTAGGAGAGTGTCTGCCGAGCACATGTTCTCAATGAGACGGCTGCTTCCAGCACGAGTTGCGATGGTGAAGAGAGCAGCCTTGTACGCAAACGGAAGCGAGCTCCTCTTCTTGAGTCTCATCTGCAGTATGCGCGCACTAGTAAGACGGTCCTGCAGCTCACCTTCAAACGGGCGCTGCTCAAAGCGCAAGCACACATGTGCCAGTGCAAAGCCAACGTCGCGGCAGAGAATGCGGGCAAACTTGCGGCACACTCTCGCAAGCTCGATCAGACCGGCATCCACATCTGCGTGCATCAGGATGGCCTGCACCACTTCCACAGGCAGTTTGCCCATTTGCCTTGGTTAAATTGGGGACTGACTCCGCGAGAATTGCAATTTGAACCTGCTACATTCACCCATGCATTTGTCTTCCTTTTCAGACACGCATCAGCAGCTGTACAACCCGGTGAAGTGCGATGGTATGGATGATGATGTCCGAACGCGATGAACTCGTTACTTTATTTACTGTGTCAAGCAATTAACAAACATGAACAACAAAGACAGAAAGCAACAGCGATAAAAAAGATTCCAGCAGATTAATACTTCACAGGCTGAATTTTGGCTTGTATTGTACGAGGCCCATTTAACGGACTTGCACGGCGACGTCGTTTCGCAGGTGCGGGCGTGTCGTCCATTTCCATTTCCAAGTCTAGGTCAATGAAGCTGGGGTGGCTTTTTACGCTTTCTTCATCGTCATCTTTTGGCAGCTTCTCCATGCAGACTTTCCTAGAGCAGCTGCGAGCGCAATGCTTCTTTTTGTACTCGAACGTGTCAGGAGTTGCAACTGCTTGTGTAGGTTGTGGAGACGGTTGAGTTGGCAGCTTGACACCACCATTGCTGCACCTCCTCTCTAACTTGGTTGGCGGCTTTGACGTGCGCACCAGCATGCGCTGGTACAAATCATCGCTGAATCCTCCAAGAACCGACGCTACTTCAATGACTTTTTTGCGGTCGTGTTGGTACAGTGCTTGGAATCCGTTCCAGACCTGCATCCAAATTAGAGGGTGTAAATCATGAGTGGAAGGGTTACTTGTTTGCATGATTACATTCCATTCTTCCTCGCGTCTGCGCACTGTGTAGTTTCGTTTCGTTGCCCTGTGCACGGCAGCTGAGTCGTCCACCTGTTTGGGCTCGTCACCCAGGGTGAGAGACGGAACATTCCTCGGTAGGAAACAACCGTTTGAGATGTGTGCTTTGGCAAACGCTTCCACGGCGTCTTTGTGTGTTGAGTAAATGCTCTGTTTGCAGTGGGTGCACTGCAAGAGTTCTGGGTTAAAGGAAATAGCGACGCCGACGGATTGGAGTTCCTCCAGCGTGGTTGCTTTCATTTGTTTTTAGCTGTGATTATTGTTTTGATGTGGTTGTGGTTTGCTTTGGTGTTTGAGCAAACATTTGGAAGCAATTCTTTCGTGGCAATGGAAACGCGTTCATCTCTCATCACACCAACAAGGTCAGTGGTAGTCGCCGTCTTAAGCATTTTTACGCGTCGCTGCCTGGATTTCTAACCAACCTGGCATGGTAGCCTCCTACTCGACACTTGATCCAACGCAGCTGCAAGAAACAAGCAGCCAGTGGATGCCATTCAGGACTACTTCCCATGTCGTGTTCTTCCCCTCCTGACTGATGCCATCCAGCTCTGCATCGGCAGCACCTCCAACTACCCACTGGGTGCCGTTCATTAACGCCCTGTAATAATTATGATTTTACATTTTGTTCGGAAGCTCAACTGGACGAATCAAAATTTACAGCTCCAAACAAATCATAATTATCATTCCCGTTTCATCTTACCAGCTAACCAAACACCCAGCAACATGTCCGAGACTGTGCAGTACACTCTGCGCGTCACCAGCACCGACACAGCATGGGCTGACAGCGTCGAGTTTGCCCTCTTCTCTCTGCTCGGCATCCGCGATGTGGCCATTGATGAGGCTGCCACAACTGTCACCGTCACCGCCGACCCCGCTCTGCTGTCTTCAGAGGAACTCGTATCAACCATAACCGCAATTGCGGACGACTACTGCGTTGAGATGCTGCCTGTCTTGACTGGTCAGGATGACTCACATCAGCACGATGCCTCATCAAAAGCGGGTTCAACTGCACTCACTCCTTGTTCTCCATCCCACCAGGCGCCTCCTTCACTCTCACTTTCGCCATCGCATCCAACCCCTCTCACACTGTCTCTCCCTAGTTCTCAACCTCCTGCAGCTGTCTCTTCACCAAACCACCTGTCCAACCCCACATCATTATCCCCCATCAAAAACAACTCGCTTAACGCCGACGTCATTTCGCCCAGACTGGGTCTCAAATCTGGCATCCCCATCTCCGAAAAAGCGCTTCTTGATGTCGGTGGAATGACTTGTGCTGCCTGTGTCAACACGATCGAATCCAATGTATCGAAAGCACCAGGAATCCTGTCCATCAAAGTATCGCTGCTTGCCCAGAGAGCCGAAATCGAATTCAACCCATCCATCATCCAACGCGCTGATATCCCAAACCTGATCGAAGACATGGGTTTCGACGCTGCATTGATTCAGCAAGAAAGCAAAGGCAGCATCACACTCCAAATCTACGGCATGACCTGCGCATCTTGCAGTGGAACCATCACTCAGCAAGTGAGCCTCATGCCCGGCATCAAGAGCGTCAGCATAAATCTCCTTGCCAACAATGGTGTCTTCACATTTGATAAATCCATCTGCGGTGTTCGCGACATTGTTGAGAAAATCGAAGACCTCGGATTTGATGCACTTGTCGCCGACGGGGGTACCAATTCTCAACTTGAAAGTTTGAATCGAACACGCGAGATTCAGGAATGGAGAGCCGCTTTTTGGAGAGCGTTTGTGTTTGCCTTCCCAGTCAGTGTCGTGAGCATGGTGTTGCCGAAATCCATTTCGAGTATCCGCATCTTGCCAGGAGTTCATGTTGGAGTGTGGGCCATGTTTTTGCTTACTTGTCCTGTGCAGTTTGGGGTCGCGCGGCGCTTCTATGTGAGCGCGTACAAGGCAGTTTCGCATGGAAGTTATACCATGGATGTCTTGATCACTCTGGGAACCTCGATTGCATTTGCATTCAGTACATTCACGATGGTGCGTAGTCTCATGCTGAGCAGTGAGGAGCCGCCGGAAGTCTTTTTCGAAACTTGCGCGAGTTTGATTGCTTTTGTCACCTTTGGAAGATATCTGGAGAATCTGGCGAAAGGAAAAACGAGCACAGCTCTTTCTAAGCTCATGAGTTTGGCGCCCAGTCATGCTGTTTTGTTGACTGTGGACAATAGCACTGGCCTTGTGTCGGGCGAACGAAAAATTGCAACGGAATTGATTCAACCAGGAGATTTGATCAAGATTGTTCCTGGAGAAAGAATCGCCGCTGATGGTGTCGTTGTTTTTGGAAGTTCACAGTGAGTAGAAACTGCATCCTCTTTGGTCAGAAGAAATCTAAACAAATCGCGAAACAAAAATTCATTTCAATCCATCAGCGTTGACGAATCACTGGTAACAGGCGAATCTCGCGCAGTCTCGAAAAAACTGGACGACGCAGTCATTGCCGGAACAATCAACACCACAGGAATGATGCACATGCGCGCCACACGTGTTGGAACAGATACAACCCTCTCCCAAATCCTCAAACTTGTATCGGACGCACAAACTTCAAAAGCACCCATTCAAGACTTGGCTGACCAGGTTGCAAGCATTTTTGTTCCTGGAGTTATTGCACTTGGTTGCGCCACATTTGCGTTTTGGACGATGGTCTTTATGTGCACTGATTTCGTGCCGGCCGGGTATACAGGGGATCGGTTCTTTTTGGCTGTGAAAATGGGGATTAGTGTTATTGTTGTGGCGTGTCCTTGTGCACTGGGATTGGCAACACCAACGGCAGTTATGGTTGGAACGGTAAGAATTCAGTGTTTGTGGTCTCTCGAATGGAATCTAAAAAATATCCTGTAATATTCCAGGGTGTCGGGGCAGGCCTTGGAATCCTGATCAAAGGTGGTGGACCCCTCAGCGTTGCCAACAGAGTGACCAAAGTTGTCTTTGACAAGACGGGTACATTAACCATGGGCAAAATGGGTGTCACGAAGCACGTTTTTAAAGCCCCCAAACGCAACGAAGACAACCGGGACAGTGGCAGCAAAGAATCTCTTGGCCTTGCTCAATTTCTAGGCATTGTTGGCACGGTTGAAGAAGCCAGTGAACATTCGATTGGTCGTGCGGTTTTAAAGTATTGCAAGGACTCGTTAAAATCAAACTCATTTGGATTCGCGCTGCATTCGTTTGAAAGTGTTCCTGGAAGTGGAGTGTACGCATTGGTAGGAACGCCTTTTGCGCGGTACGACGTTTGCATTGGAAACGCTCGTTTCCTCGAGTCACGCGGTGTGAAAGTATCCAGTGTGGAAATCACGGCCGTCAAAAAGCAGGAAGAAACTGGTTTAACTGTCGTTCTTGTTGGGGTTGACGGCGTGTTTTCAGGCACGTTTGCATTGTCGGATGTTTTGAAACCAGAAAGCAAGGCCACGGTTGCAGCGTTGCGACAGCTTGGACTTGATGTGTGCATGGTTACCGGTGATCAAGAGTTGACTGCGTTGGCGATCGCGGAGCAGTGCGGAATCACTGAAGTGCATGCTGGTGTCAGTCCAGCCGGAAAAAAGATGCTGGTGGAACAAATGCAAGCTGACGGTGAAGTTGTTGCCATGATTGGAGATGGAGTCAATGACAGTGCGTCCATTGCTCAGAGTGATGTTGGGATTGCAGTGTTTGGTGGAACGGATGTTGCGATTGAAGCTGCGAGTATTGTGCTCATGCGGGAAGATATGATGCAAATTGTGACGGCGCTTGATTTGTGCAGGACTATTTATGCACGAATCCGTCTCAATTTTGTGTGGGCTACTGGATAGTGAGTGCTTATTTTGTTTCGCCCTGCATTGATATGTGAAACTTACGTGTTGATTCACAGCAACTTGCTCATGGTGCCTCTTGCAATGGGTTTTGGAGTTCCCTGGGGTGTTATGCTTCCACCCATGCTGGCAGGAATGGCAATGTCCTTATCTTCCGTGAACGTCGTGGTGTCATCATTATTACTCCGAACGTACAGAAAACCGTCAAGTGTTATCGCAGTGTCTGGTACAGATGACGAGCTCGAGACTGGCAACAGTGAAGGCAGCGGGGCACGAAGGCTTCTTGAATCCCTCAACTTTGATGATGAAGTTAGCAAAGCAAGCAACGGTGCTGGAGGGTGGTTCAGTGTGGGTAGTCTGCTGCAGCGTCTGAAGGCGTTTGCAAGCGGCCGGGAATACAGCCAGATTGGGGAGAATGCTGTCTAATAAAAACTCCCCCTCATAAATAATTGACAAGCAAAATAGTTTCAATAAAATGCTCATTAAAGTCAAGGTATGGCACAGTACTTTCACGTACGTAGTCAAGAATACAGATCCTGATTCTCTCGCTACGCACATTGGCGACTGTCCTTGCGGAGTCAGACTTTAACCGGAAAGGAGGTTTGCAACGGATTCGAAACGCAAGCGATGAAGTCCCGTTAACAATGCCCGCCCCTTTGCGCGCCAACCAGATCGAAATCGACATTGAGTCCAACGATACCGTGAGCATTCGAACTGTCCTCCTACCCTTCTGGTTCCTGACCGTAGCGCAACGCATGTCTCTTAAAACTAGGTTGCCCGCATCAAGGAAAGGGTCGAAGAGAAGGAAGGAATCCCACCTGCACAGCAAAGGTTTGCGTTCGCTGATTGTTGATGTACTGTGACACTTTTCTCATAAACACCTGCCTCTGCAGACTCATCTTTGGTGGAAAGCAAATGTAAATTTTGACGAATTCATCGCTGGTCAATGCATGCGAGAACACGGGAATCTGGAATTAACATATGGTTTTTTTATTTCTAATCTGTAGGAACGACGAGAAGACGGCAACAGACTACTCGATCGAGGGAGGATCCGTGCTGCATCTGGTGCTTGCTCTGCGTGGGGGAATTTGATTTCGAATATCATGCATGGTTTGTTGGGAGTTTATGAGGGGTGAAGCTGAGAATAAATGGAAGTGAAGGTGTTCGTTTTTATTAATATTGTCCGTTTAAAGTAAAATCATGGCCATCCGCTTCATCCTCCTCGTGTCGAGGCAAGGTGAGGATACTCTGCTATTCTACCTGGCGTCTCACTGAACCTGCGCTGTTAATGCACTTTCTGATTGGGCGATACATCAGGCAAGATCCGCCTCACAAAATGGTTCACTTCTGATTGGACGGCGAAAGAGAAGGCAAAGGCCGTGAAGGATGTCAGCCAAACAGTGTTGTCGAGAAGAAGTAAAATGTGCAACGTGCTTGAGTACAAAGGTGCGTGGATGTCGGTTAACGCGGCTGTATGTGTGTCAGTTAACGTTCATTGCCAGACTATAAAGTGGTCTACAGACGGTGAATTCCCACGTGTTTACTCCTCCATTCCAAGCAACTGATGCCTCTCTGCCCAACTCGACAGCTACGCAAGTCTCTTCTTCATCGCGGGAACTGACATTGATGACAACGAACTTTTGACCCTCGAAATCATCCATCGATACGTCGAAGTGCTCGACAAATGGTTTCTCAACGTCTGCGAACTGGACATCATTTTCAACTTTCAGCAGGCGTACACGATTATGGTATACACTCCCTGTATCTTACTCACTTATTTGGCTTTTTCTCTCTGATTCCCTCTTCTCACTCTCACTCTCGCTTTGCCCATATCCACCATCCTTTATTCTACATTCTCAACTAACTGCTATGTATTCACCCAGGGTTCGTTGCGAAAACTCACTCTGCTCATCTTTTTTTTTTTTTTAATGAAAGACTAACATCACGCACAGACGAGTTACTCATTGGAGGCGAATTGCAAGAATCCAGCAAACGCTCGGCCATCAATTCACTCAAACGAATGGAGGAAACAGAAAAGGCCGAGCAGATATCCAACTTGTTGTAGCACAGCAGCTCCCCTAAATAAACTACAACTCGCGCATTCGTATTCTGTTTGTGCTCGAATATTGCGGTTGCAGCATCCACGGTATCCAATTCTGCAAAGAACACTAAGCAACGTTTTTATACAAACGTGCTCTATAATGGCATGAAAATTTGTTAAAGGCATAAACATTTCCAAAAGTCAAGCCCGGGTAGCGCAGCGGCAGCGCATTTGCCTTCTAAGCAAAGGGTCGTGGGTTCGATCCCCACCTTGGGTGCTTCCTTTTCATTTCATTTCTTTTCTTTCTCGTTATCCGTGATGGCTGAACACTCCCCTTTTGAATCGGACCCTATGGTGCACATGGACGATCTTCTGATACCATGGTCAGCAAGCCTGAATTGGGTTGGTTCTGAAAGGTTTGCATGGGTACTTCATGCATAAGGTTTACTTTATTCAGTGACAATGATGAGAGGTGGTGAAGGACTTTATCTGGCGCTTACAACTTTATTTACAGAATCCGTGACTTAATGATGGCCGTGAATGGATATCGTTACAATCGAGTTGCTTTCACTGTGCGAACGGTGAGTACAACATATCTGGAGATACCATTCAACCATTCAGCAAAAAAAAAAGAGCTACACTACCAGAGACTATCATTCAAATGCATCTGATCACTTTTTTATTCGCACAACTTGTGACGCCAACTATCCTCAACCCAATTTCCCGCTCTTAAAATGCCACCGCCTAACACGGGTTACCAATCAGCTATTCCTACATTGTCTGGTAATAAGCCCCATAATCTTCCAATTTAGTCATTGGTAACTTAGCAGGCAGTCTTATGGTAAGATACAGATTGATCAGAGGGTGGAGTATTGTTCAAGAAGCGAACGGTTTGCTCTAAGTGAATTTATTGACCATGCGACTGCGCTCACACTTGACTCAGCTTCAGTTGGGAAACTTTAACAGGGCAACAGCTGGCCTGCCGGGAGGAGAAGTAATGTAATACACGGGAATCTTGAGTCTGTACCGGAGAAATAACTATTGGATTTTAAGTGCATAGAACTGATCCCAATTGTATGCTGGGCTGAGATGGGAGATGGGCCCATGCAGGACGTATGGATAAGCAAGATACTGAGCGGCTAAGTTGATGTGCCTCGGTAATTTCCACCAACCAAGCGTCTGCACATTCTGCCAGTGCTCTTTACCCTACACATGGTAGCTTCGCGGCACTAGCTTTTCAACTAACCGCAAAAACCAATTATGTGAATATACGGTTCCTCTCGTACTAAGTATAATTACTATTGCGATAACCCTTCATCAGTAGGGTAAAACTAACCTGTCTCACGACATGGGTGAGCCATCAGGCGCCTAAAACTCTGCTCTTATATGGTACGAGGAGTCGACATCGAAGGATTAAAAAGTACCGTCGCTTTTCTGGCACAGTCCATGGTTCATGCTCCTTTGATGCACCATTCAATTACACAGCAGGTCAGTTAAGTTCAAATGTTTTCTGGATTCTTTATTCGTACAATAGCGAATCCAAAGGCTTTCCCAGAAGGAGAGACGCCACACTCACTGCACACGAAGTCATGCTTTACCAAATCACATCCCACAACACCCAACGGCAACGAAAAAGAAATTGGCCCAATTTAAACCAAAGCCTCGTATGGCACTGGAGCAACGGTGATTGGGGCGTTGTTCTTTGAGGTGACGTAGTGGGCAGTGCGTGGCTGAAGGGGCTGACGCTTAACGTTGATGTGCTCTCCCTTGGCCTTGGCAGCAGCCTTGGCGGCAGCGTTAGCCTTAACACGGTTCAAGAACTCGACACGGCACTTGGAGTGCTTGATGTGCTCAACACGGATGTTGACTCTCTTCTCAATGTAACGGTTTCCGACCTGCTTGTTGATGATGACACCGACGGATGACTTGGTAACGTTGTAGACGATTCCGGTCTTTCCGTGGTAGAACTTGTGTGGCATACCCTTCTGGACGGCACCGTTGGCCTTGATGTCAACAATGTCTCCGACCTTGTAGTTGACGAGGTAAGTCGACAACTTGATGGGACCCTGGGTTCTGAAGTCCCGGGAGAACAAGTGACGGGTACGAGCACGGAGACCTATTCATA
>QEAP01000713.1:0-11482 GCA_006535975.1 Chytriomyces confervae | reverse complement strand
CGAGCGCATCTTCACGAAGAATGGCCGCAACAGTTTTTTTGACGGGTACGTGGCTAAACAAACTTGATGGAGCGGGTTTCGCTTTTGTGGGCTTCATTGGAGTGTTGGACATTGCGGATTTGATTTCTTTTTTTCTTGGTAAAGGCGGCGATTTTTTGGAGGTTCGTTTTGTGAGTTCAAATTGGCGTTTCTGTGCTTTCTGGTACTCTTCCTGTAGTGTTTTTTTGTTTTGTTTCGTAAAAAGGAGAACATGTGTTTTGGAAGGACGGCGCGGGGTTCACCTCAAACCTTGATATGCGCACGATCCAAAATCTCAGCCCAAGCGTTCATCAAAATTCCATCATCCAATAAATGCGCAGTGTCAAACAAGAATGCAAGAAACCGCGCCATTTTTGTTGGATTGAATGATTTGACGCATTTTGCGAGGATTGAAAATGAAAGATCCGTTTTCAGTCGGAAGAGGCATAGATATGTTAGGACTGTTTTGGGGGAAAACATGGAAAAACTTTTTGGAACTCTCATTTTTTTAAAAAAGTCACTTCAAATCACACATACCTGAGAAGAGATTATACTCGCAGCCAAGGTATCGGCCACCCGCGACTTGGTAGAATAGCATCAGCGTTTTCTAAAATGTTTTCTTGTTATGAGGGAAAAGCTCAATCTATACTCGAAATATACGCACATCAATCATGCGCTCGTTCCTAACACACCCCAGCAGCGTCTCTTCTAGAAACACTTGCTCGCTTTCAAGAGTAATCTGAAGAGTAAACGCGTGACCACATGAGAATTTGCGGTATTCAAAAAATGAATCATCCCCTCCCCCCCATAATGATTATTTTTTTCTGTACTTTGTTTTCCGTCCAATACAACTGAAGCAGTTCTTTTTCGTCCACGATCGCGATAGGTTCCGACAGGTCCAAAGTGTCGTTGTGAGACCCTTCTTTGGCAGCATGGGCAGCTTTTGATGCTAGATGCGGGCGGGTTACGGTGCCGTGTTGTTGTTTCGCTGAAGGATTCGAAAGTGCTTGATGACGCGTGAGAAGGGTCTGGCAATCGTGTACATTTTTTTTTTGGATGAAATTGTCAGCTTTCTTTCTCCGTAGAAGAACAGAGAGAGTGTATGATGTTTACTGCTTTGGGTGCGATTTTAAAAATGAATGTTCTCAAACGCAAAGCCATGAACGGGGGGAGATGCGTAAAACGAATCGCCGGCTTGGAAAAGAAAAAAAAGGTAGAAAAAAAAAGAACGAGCGACTGAGACCAGCTAGCGCAGGGTAAATGATGTTTTGCAAGTATCGCATTGCGTTCATCATGCCTTCAGTCCAACGGCTTCAGCTGCTTGCTTTGGGATGGCCGAGTCGCGTTCTGCTGCCAGTTCCAGAATGTGTTTGCTGATGGCAAACTGATCCAGCTGCGTTTTGTGCATTCCTTTAGCACCTTGAACCACCTTCAGGCACTGCAACAAGAACCGAATAAGAATCAGAGAAAAATGTACACTATCCCAACCCGTCCCCCGAATATAGAAAACTTGAAGTGCATGACATGCAAAAGAAAGGGACGCGCAAAACAAACCTTGGGACTGCCACACCAGCACTGAAACGGCTGATCCATTTCCCACTCGGTACTCGGATAAAAAAACGTGACCGGCTCGCCAGGCGCAATCTCCTTTGCGGCAGCAACAACGTTAAACTCCACATCGACAACAGCTGCTGGATCACAGCTGTGGTTCATGTACACCAAGTCGCTGTTGAGTTCAATATGGGCGTGTTTGGAGACTTGGACGGTGGAGTATCGCTTTATGGGTGCAAGGGAGAGGGTGTCTGCGAAGGATGCAATGACTTGGCCGGGTTGGAAGCGCCGCGTGGCTACGAGGCTGCTGGTGTAGTCGCCGCTTGTGGAGTGAATGACTTTCAAGTGTGGGACCGGGGCTGATGAGGGTTTGTTTGAACTAGGCGCCAGATGCTGTGTTGAGAAGGGGAGTTTAGGAGATGGGGCAGTGCTGTGGATGATCGCAGTTGTACCTCCTTGTCTGGTGTTGTGGACAGAGCCCGGACAAGAGCAAGACGGGGAGAGTTGGTACAGGGCCATTTGGTGTGTGTGGTGGCTCGAATGGCAAACGTCAAACTCATGGGACTGCTTGCCTTGGATTGATTTTGGGACAGTTTTTATTATCTACTCGTGCTCATAAATACTTTATAAATCAGAGATAGACAAAACAAGTTCAACTTGACGTCTTTATTGTTCCCTTTTTGTCCTTGTTCAGAAACAAAAGCAGCTTGTCTAGTTCAGGCGTCGACAATGCTTCGGCGTTATTATGCCCACTGACAGGTGCATCCATCGACTGCCTCGCATCAGACTTCACTCCCTTCTTTTTCATATTATGAACCTTCAACTCATTCGCCTGATTCTCTTGCACTCGATGCACAAGACTCAGATCCTCCTGCCGCAAAACACCCTGCCACCGATCCCGCATCTCTCGATACACCCACGCCACACCTCCCAAATCACCAGCCTTCATGAACCCTTCAATCATGGTCGAATACGTAATCACGAGTTGCTTTCGAGTCGTGTTTTTGAAACTGGAGTTTGCAGAGTCCGAAGTTGATTCGAGTTCTTGATCAAAAATGTGGTTTGATGTAGTTTTATCTTGTCCCCGTTTCACGGCGACAGATAAACAAGGTGCTACACGTCCTTTCTCGAGTTCGCGCACCAACAGGGAATATACTTCTCGCATTCGTACAGTATCTTTCGCCCTTCCGAGTCCCGACAACAAGGAATTGTACACAACGTGATCCAATCGAGCGAAAATAGGTACAGTTTCAATTAATGCGTTTCCATTTTTTCGAGACTTTGAAACGGGTTGTGGAATAGGGACGGCAGCCAATTGTCGCAATTCGCCAAACGTGGCCATCATTTCGGTAGCCATGGCGCGTCGGCCGTAAGCATCCAGAAGGATAGATTTAAGGAGAATCGAATCGAGGATATGTTTTCTATAAGCAGGGGATGTGGATGGCGGAGCTGTTGATGACGAGTGGGACTGCGCAAGTGCAACAACGTTTTCAAGATTTGCAATCGAGTTTTTCGATTCAGAGGGAGATGTTGGACGCGCGTATGCATGAGCGAGTATGATAAAAGTGCGCATGTTTGGTGATGCATAGTTTGAATTCGAATGTCGTCCCGAGGAAGAATCAGACGACTGGACATTGAACAGATTAAAGGCCTTTCGCATGAGTCTGAGACTGTTTGTATTCGCAGCAGCTTCGACAAGGGCGTTGAGGGAGTTCGCCGACTGCATTGCGAGCGTATTTTTAAGGAGCGGCCGTGCGTGCGTGTTGAAGAGCGCTCGTTTCCATCCGTGCGAGCGAGGCTGCAGTGTCACTGCGCGGGTTAATAGCACGGATTGGAGGCCGTGTGATGGAGTGCTTGGTTGAGACGAATTCGGACCTTGTATCAGGTCAAGCATCGCTGCGTCAGGTACTCGGCTCAGCACTCGCAAAAGAGCTGCTCGCAGCGGCTGTGGCTGCAAGCGCATGCCTTCGAAATGCCGAATCAGCGAGTGCAAATGCTGGCTGGTCGGATGAGCCGTTGTGATTCATTAGATCGAATCGACCCATTCTTTCGTTCTAACATACCTGTCAGCGTCACTCAGTCCATCCTGCTTTGCATAGTAAAACTGAAACGCCGCCGACAGAGACTGCGCACAGTGGCCCTTGCCTGACTGGGACACTGCCTGGCAGTACCGCGTCATTGCATCGCCGTCGACTCTCTTTGCCGCCGCTTCAAGACGCACAACAGCCTCACGCCGCCATTTGCGCTGCATTCGAAGTTGCGCTATCTCCATATGCATTTGCTTTTTATATTTTATCCGACTTTATTTATTTCACCTTCACTCAGTAAATGCCAGGAATAAACCGGTACTTGACAACCTGACAGTACCGATCCCAATCCTTCCCATACTTTGCCTTACACTTGTGCTCATCCCTCATTTCACGATGCCACAACAACACGCCAAAGTAAATGGCATAAAAATACGGCAACACGCTTCCAAACCCTGTTGGCAAACACCAACTCAACGCCATCAACCAATCACCCGTGTAATTCACGTGCCGAGCGATTCCCCACCATCCAGAAATTAATAATTTGCTGCCGGATTTTGTTTCGAGGTATTTCAAGTGTGCGCAGGAGGGTGAGTTTGGGTTTGTGCGGAATGCGTTTTTTTGGCCGTTGCTGCCGCGGAATATGTAGAGGCCTGTGAGTTTGAGGCCGATTAGGGCGGTGACTGCTAATGGGCTCAAGTTGACGGGGTGCATTGCTAGGTATCGGGATTGAAGCGAGTATGTGAAGGGAACCCAAGCCTGGTGGGAATGGTAAAGAATAAGCAAAAGAAACCCCAAATAAATATACAATCCAAAACAAACGCCCCTTACCAAATCCCCAAAATTCAACATGAACCCAAACCCATCCGTGGTAATATCCATCGTCGTCAAAATCGCAGCTTCATTCCAAAGCGCATCCACAACATAATACAACTGAAACGCAAGAACAAGCCACATGCTCACTCCAATTCCTCCCAACACTTGCGCCCAAGTCACAGTTTCAACCGACACTCCCGAGACTGAGACTCCCTGACGAACCGCATTCGCAGCATTCAACACGGTCCATCCAATCAAACCAGGCCGCAGTTCGCAAAAGTATTTGAAATCAAAGGATCCGACGCGTGGGTTCAATTCTCTGCCAATGAAAAAGTCGTACAATGGGTAGCCGCTGTTTCCGCCCTCAGCCAAAAGTGGACCATCGGGAAGTTCGGTTGTGACTCTGAATGAATACGAGTAGAGTAGGCCAGATTGAAGCAGACAAAGCAACGTGCTTGCGACGCAGAGAGGAAGCGTGTTGTCTGCGACCCAGTACAACAACGCGGGGCCGTAGACGGCTGACAGACCAGCAATAATCGCGTATGATGCGATCAAGGCACCGAATGCGTTGATTGGGTACGTGAGAACAGCGCCGTCTCTGATTTGCGTGCCCTTGATCCAGCGACCTGGCACCAGGTAATAGAGGCACGCGTGCAGAGTCATCCACCCGCAGACGACCATCACTGCGCGAAGAACACGGGCCTCGGTGAGTTGCAATCCAATCTGTTCCACCAACTGGGTGTGTTGTCCTGAGTGTGAAACAGATGAGAATGAGATGGAGGACACGAGCTTTATACAAAGACTTAATCACCCCATTCCATCGTGTAGACCCATGAAGGTGGACATTGCTGGTCATCGCCACCGCCACATAGCCCGTTGAGGGTAGTTGGCAGCACAGTCAGGGCCGCAATGACAACTGGTGTCAGATGCGGCCCAAGAAACTCAAAGTGGTGCGTGACAGGATTGCGGAGTTGCAGCACTGGCTTAGCCACGCTTGTGGTTTTGGCGGTAGTGTTTTGGCTGCGTTTGCCGGAAGCGGTCTTTGACGGCGCCAACTTTTTTTTTGATGGTCTGATGTTGAATTTCTGATCAGATCGTGACCTGCTCACTGCATCATTATTCATTATCTCTCTCTTTACTTTATTCGCATTATTTACTTCAAAAAGGTTTTGTTTGGATGGCGTAAATACTTCACGTCTCAAAGTAGCGTTTTCGGCCTACTTCTGAGCGTACCACGCTGTGAAAATGGAAATTTGAACAGCATCCGACTGATGCCTACCGAACCAAAGTCCCCGGGTATTTTGACTGTTAAGCTGGGCAATTCGACTGTTCAGCTGTGAAAAGATTTTGACTGTATTTTTGGTTATTGTGAAGGTTACTTTTTGAAGAAAGGCTGAAAATGAACGATAACAAAAATAAGGTTACTTTGGGATGCAAAACATCATACACATTCCCACGCAACACCAAAACCATGACTGCACAAAAGCAAGCTAGTGAACCAATGCCAGCTCCTGCATTCACAACATCAGGCATTCCTTTGGTGCGTTTTGACCGAGTGCCCATAGCAGTCCTTACTTCAGCCACGGAGCGCGCAGAAAGACAACCAACAATCCATCCCAAACCCCCAGGTGCACCCAAAAGTCCGATAAGAACACCTACAATTACATCCACAGGTGCATCGGGTCCCATCCTCCCCGCCAAAGGCACAAACAGCATCAGAAAGTTCCAAGAAAATGCAACAGCAACATATGCAGGTAAAAACGCGGCAATCGCGTACGCGAGTGGATGAATGGGAGATGGGATGGATTTGTTTGCAGTTCGATTCAACGGGCGGTCAACCATCAGGGCTAGCAAGTGACTGGCCTCGTTCAGGGCAAAAATGAAGCCGCTCCCCAAGCCTGCGGACGTGAGAATCAGGATAATGAGAGTGTTGAGTGTGAATGTTGCTGTGAATATGCGTCGTTCGACTGCTGTAGGGGTGTCGAGCGGGTGTGGTGGCGATACGAAACGCGCGAATTTGTGGCACGCAAATATTCCTGTGGGGCACAACGAGATAAGTTCATAATGCAATCTTTTTTCCTTTTGTGGATCTCACCTGCCAACGATGCCGGAAGGAAATTAAAAATGCATGCCACTCTGCTCGGTAGTATAGCAAAGGCTTTTGCAGTACATATTGCGTAAATGCTCCAACGACGGCTGGAACAATTATGGCTGCAAGAAACGAGCAGATCATAAAGCCAGACGTTTTCAAGTACAGCGTGATGGATCGTTTCGGATTTTGATGAAGTGTTGGTACTGTTAAAGTTGCCACCAAAAGGTACGGCCTGATGAGTTCCAAAAATGAAATCACAATCAAAACGGCGTAGATTCTGTTTGCAGTATTTATACTAATGACGAAAAAGAACTTGTCTGGAGCACCAAACAATAAAAAAATGGTGTCAGTTTCCAGATTGACAAAGCAAAAAAATTTGGCATCACCAAACAAGTCAAAATAGACAAAGTCTCTCCGTCCTTGAACGTCTCAATTTCCGCCTTTATCAGCAAGTACTCCACAACCGCCAGGGTATTCTCCCCCATATGCTGCAGCAACCCCGGCTCGATATTTTCCGCAGTGTCCTGCATCGTATGATACAAGTACGAATTCTGATATATGGCCATATCAACGCCCACCATCCCGCCATATTCGACAAATTGACGATAATCCGTGTCACTGAGAATCAGACCCGTTTTGAAAAGATCATTGCTCGACACTGCTCCGTGGGGACGGGGCACAGACGCGCCGCACGCTTCGACAAGTTGCATCGAGTTTGCTTGGAACAAAATTTCTTTGCCACTGTTTCCCATTGCTTCAAGGTTAACGAACGAGCGGACGGTGCGGGCCCATGGATGGAACTTGCTGATTTTAGGATTATTTCACAGATGGATTTTAGACTTGCGTGCAGCGAAAAAGTAATGAAGTTACCTGAACGCGTGGGAACCATCCTGCAAACTTTCTTCCGCTCCGTTAAACAACAGAATCAAGCTGTTTCGCAGAGTTTTAGGATCACGTTTCGAAACAATGCGGGCAAGTTCGAGCATGACTGCGATGGGGGTTGCATCGTCGCAGGCACCTGGAGTTCCCATCTTGCAAAGATTGGACATTCAAAATTAACAAACCAAGCTGTCAAACTATGCAAGTAATAAGAGGAAACCTGAGAATCGTAGTGCGCATTGACAAGGATCGCGTTCTTGTCGCACTCTGGCCCACACGACACACGCGCAACGACGTTGGTCACGTTGACATAGTCCTTCATCACAATCTCGTGCATAAAGTTAAAGCGATGCGATCCGTGCGCGACTTGCACGTCAACATCTGTTCAAATATTTATATTGAGGGGTTGTGACACTGTTTTTCAGTTTCCTCACCAAACTGCATTCCGGACACAGCGTCTCTTCGGATGGTGTCAAGCGCTGATTCAATGTATTCCTGCGCTTGCTTTTCGCCACGTGAGCCAACGAGACCTGTCAACATTCATACTAAGAGGGAGACATCCCTCAATCAGTCAATCTAAATAGGCACTTACGAAGACCAATGTCCTCCGCCAGAGCAGAGACATGCGTTCTTGCAATGGCCTCGCTGAATGCAAGATTGTGTGGGTCGGTATGCGTGACTGGTTCTGGAAGCGCGAATGCAATCCGCGTCGCGAGAAGCGCTGCAGATGAGACGCTCAGAAGGACGGCCAACAGGGCAGCTGATGATGAGCGTGGATGTTCGTCTCTTTGTCTGCTCGGTTGGCGTTTGCGTTTGACAGGTTTGGGTGAGTCATTTGTGGCCATTTTATTACTCTTGTTCCTCAAGGTCTCATTCGTTCAAAGCGTTTTATTTCAGTGTTGGTGAGACTGAAGAGGACCACATATCCAGCGAAATCATACGAAGAAATCAGTAGTACGTCTTGCCAGACTGCACACATCCAGAAAACGCGCTGCTCACTGAACAGACAAGTCCATACTTTCCGCAGTTGTCGCTGTACTGCCAATGCGCAGTGGGTCCTGTTGGTCCACAAACGTAGATCTTGTTGTTTCCCTCACCGCACGCGTACTGGCCTTCACGACCAACACACGACGCGCCTTGCTCGTATCCTCCATAGTTTGAAACACGGATTCTGCTGGATTGTTTGTACTCTGCTGGTTGGTAATTTTGCTGTGGAGTTGTTGGTGCCTGGTAGTACTCTTGGGGTGGTGGTGGAGCCTGGTACTGCTGTTGTGGAGGAGCAGGCTTGTAAGGTGCTTCATAAGACGAGCCACTGTCGTACGATGTCCCGCTGCCGTAAGACGAGCCAGTACATCCGGTCCAGCTGGCATCAGCAAAGCACTGACCAACAGCACTGCAGTCAGAACTAAACTGCCAGTGAGCAGTGGGACCGGCTGGACCGCAAGTGAGCATTTTGGTTCCGTCACAGCGAAAGTTGAGGTTGTTGTTCTTTTGGCTTGGGTTACAGGAGGACAAAAATAAAATAGAATCTGGTGTGATCTCAAGCTGACGAGTGTTTGACAGCATGCTCCATGAGAAGAATGCTGATGAGTGGATGCCTGGGGCATGTTGCATTGTCCAGGGCCTGGTAGGGGTTACGGCAGCAAAGAATAGACAGGAAGTCCCAGTAAGCTACCGGTGGGCCTGCATAGGCAGAAGGGGTTCCGTGGAGCCCCTATCACCGGTATGGCTCCAACACGGGTGGAAACTACCATTCAGGCTGTCATGAATCATGGATCAAGTTCGTCGAAGATCTACCTTCGGTGACTCTTACTAAGCAATAGCCTATGAATGCTCAGGGAAGCGGGCGTTGTACAAGCATTGTTTCAATCTGAAACATGTACCGTTTTGATCGAAAATTAATCGACCAAGAATAAAGTCTCTGAAATCCTGACTTTATACTTCCTTTATTGAACGTGAAACACGAGAGAGCAGGTCTGGTCCTGACACTCCCCCTGTTCAATAAACGTATTGACTATCGTTCACTCAAAGCTATCGATAAATCAAAACCCGCGAGTCGCCAAAGGCAGATCAACAATGATCAAGATCCTTTTCGGTGTGAGTTCCATTGAGAACACGTAGATACTGCATACCAGCATTTCGTCGATGTTTAATAAAGACATCCTTTACCAATGCTTTAGTTCCCATGTCTGAGTCATTGTCGACTCCAGCAACATGTGAGCAATTGATCGTTTTCTCGGCATAAAGTTCTTGAACTTTCCAGTACCGACGGTTCATCCATTTGGTAGCTTCCGTCCGTCTGTTCTCTCGAACACGCTTGACAAAGGCATCGTTGTCACTGAACATTTCGATAGGGGTCGTGACTTTGATCTGAAGATCCTGACATAGGTTCAACAGATGTGGTGCTTCAAGTGCTCCCTCGTAGAACGCAACGTGCTCAGCAGCCGTCTGGTCTGCAGTGACCAATTTCGGCTTATTCGATTTCCATGTCGTCACAGACTTTCCCATGAACTTGAAAAGCCAACCGGTTTGAGCTTTCCCGCTCTCGTTGTCTGGTTCAGACGCGTCAGTTAATCCAATAAAGAATATCTCTTTCGGGATTGGGTTCGGGGAACGATAATAGACAATTCCCAAGTCATATGTGTGCTTGAGATACCGTAGAACCCGTTTCGTGCCATTCCAATGACGTAGCGTGGGCTTGTGGAGGTTTTGAGACCACAAACTAACACTTAACGCTATGTCCAGTCGCGAGACAACGCATGGATACATGAGGCTTCCTATCAATGAGTTGTAATCGTGTACTGATAGATCAAGAAGCTCTTCATCGTCACGTCTCATTTTGAAATCAGCTCCAACTTCCATTGGCGTTCGATTTCCGTTACAATCCTGCATCTTGAACCGACTGAGAATTCGTTGCACATATTTCGTCTGATGGAGTATTGTATAGCTCATATCAGGTGCATAGTCCAGTTCGAGACCAAGATGATATTCTCATCTTCCCTGGTACGTGATGTCAATTTTCGCTCTCAAAGACTTGATGATTGAATCGATGATTGACGGTGGGCAACAGATGAGGATATCGTCAACATAGAAAGCTATTACAATTAGGTAACCGTCGACGCGCTTCCAGAACATACAAGGATCTGCATGGCTGATCATGTATCCCAACTCAACTAAGATCTTGCATAGGAATGTAAACCATAGCTGTCCGGCTTGCTTCAGACCATACAGGCCTTTGATCAGCAGCCATACGACGTCTTTCTTCGAGTAGAAGCTGGGCAGTCGTACATACACCTCAATGTCGAGGAGTCCATTCAGGTAAGCTCCAACAGCATCAGCCAAGAAAAGGCCAAGACCGTACCAAGTACATAAAGCAATAAGGAATCGTAGGGTGGACATTTTGATGACTGGGGAATATGTGTCCACAAAGTTGACACCGTAAACCTGGTAATCACCTCGTACAACAATTCTTACTTTGTACTTTTCGACAACATCCGGCAGTAAGTCCTTGTGATTCTTCACTGAGTAGACTTCCATCGTGGGAATGATTTCCGTGTCTTTCGGGACTTCGGATATCGGAACTTTGATGTACGTTTTGTGGTTCTCCAGATTTTGGAGTTCCACGTTTTCAGCATCGATCCAGCGTTGCGTGTTTTCACACTTGAATATGTCGCTATGACGTAGCGGGATCGTACCATCCCATTCTTGACCTACAACTTGTCCTTTCGGTACCGTGGTCGCTTTCATAGAATAAATGATGTTCGCTGGGAACTCAAATATGGGCATCAACGAGTGCATTTGGGTCTGGTAAGACAGGTACCCAACGTTTTCCAGCCTCTCAGCGTAATCTTCTGAGGAATCGTTGTCGTTCTCATCGGAATCATTTCCTTCGTTTTCATCGCCTGCACTGTCACTCTCGTTGAAATTAACGGAGCGCGTTCTCTTTCGCGGTTTGCTAGTGTATTTCTCCCCCTGAACATGAGGTGTTGAGGTTGTGGTGGAAATATCGAGCAGGTTTCGTTTTCGCAGGGTTACCATTTCTGACAGGGCCGAATCCTGCTCAATGATAAACACCTGTGTCGGTGTAAATGGTGGTGGC